>VYZW01043022.1:933-27243 GCA_013401315.1 Balaeniceps rex | reverse complement strand
ATGTCAGAGGACAAAATTATTAAGAACAACTAATTCCAAATGGAAAGTAACATAAACCCGGTACTTTAATAAGCAATCTCTTTTTCTTTTCTTTTTAATCATCTGGATGCCAGCTCTATTACAGAAGCTCACTGGATCCTTAAATCCGTCGCAGTTTAAATAAAAAACGAGAAAACACGGAAAAACTGAAAAACAGTTATCGAGGGTCATAGGACAGAAGAAACTTTGTCACCCATTAGTTTTCCCTTGGAGTCCCTCTTTTAGGAACAAAGTAATTCTCACTGACTTCATCAAATTTTTATACGTTCTCAGAGTCAGGCAGCTGCACTCGTTTGTTGGTAACACAACAACATTTTCTGACTCAGGGCCTTTAGTCTACCTTATTGAAAGCTATGCACATGCTTCAGAAAATCATCTGATAACCCCAACAGCAACATTAGATTGGGTCATAATGCTGCAGGACTCTGAGGGATGCTTGGATTTATATTCTGTGCCCTAACTGTAAGATCTCTATCCAATATTTTGAGATTATTAGAGGATTTTCATAAGGGAAAACATGCTTTTGGCAAAAACACAACGAAACTTATCCTTTTGCCTTCATTCAAGGTTACTTTTCATATAAATTTGTTTGTTACAGAAACGAAAAGAAAACTAGAGAAAAATACTTTTTGAATATTTTCTTCCAAGTTTTGAGTGAAAAAAAAGATAAAAGGGAGTGGAAACAAATTATAATCAATATGTTTCATTTTGTACTGCAGAAAGGAAAATGACTCTGCTAAGAGACTATGCATAACCTTAAGCAATACCAGATGTGGTACAGAGAGAAGTATTAACTACTACTCACAGTTTGGAGTTTCTTTCGAGGCAGCTAAGAACAGGTAAATTTGGTGGGTGAAAGCGTTATGCCAGAAGAAGCCAGCTAATGAAGCAGAGTCAGACCTGTTAAAAAACAACTACAACACAGGGCTCATGCAGTTTGTAAAACATTATGTTATCCTTTGGAATGATGATTCTGAACACGAGAAATGTAGATGTTATTTTTCTCAGTTTTTCTGTTTTGACCTAGCAAAAGGGAAGTTTAATACAATTCTCCAAGGACATGACAGTGGTTGCATAAATCACTCCCCTCTTCAGTCCAAATCAGACTGAGGGTGTGCTGTTTTGCAACCCACCCATTTGCCAGGCAGGATCCAGACAGCTGAGCCTGCAAACTCCACATGGTAGAGGAAAGCATGGAGAAAGCACTCACGGCAACCAGGCTCCCTAAGGGATTTCTACCGCCTACACCCCCCCTTTCTGGGCAGGCACTGTGGGAGCCCACCTGAAGTTCTGCTGCATTCCTGTGTTGCACAAGTGATCTAGAAGCAATCAAGCTAGAAGCATCTGCAGGCATTTTGGTGTTTGTTTTAAGTGTTTTGGGTTTTTTTTTACATTATGCTATCTGAACTGCTGTTGCCATGTTATCACTATAGTTTTGTTTTGGAGACTGTTCATGTGTGTCTGTATATTTTGATGAACTTAGGAGGTGCTACTGCAGTGCAAATACTAAATTACAGCCTCTATTGTGTTGCATTATTCACGTCATGCAGTAGTCTTTAATCCTCACCTCAGATGAAAATCAGCTCAGATGGTGGTTAGCAGCTGCTTCAGATCTGTCTGAAACACAGGCTACCATAAAAATAAATAGCCATGGAAGTCTTCTCTTGTGCCTAGGTAGACAGAAAGGTGCTGGAGAGCTGTCTAAATTCTAATGTGTTTCATCCAGACAAAATAAAACATCATCAACAACCAAAAAAACCCAAAATCAACCCCCCTCCCTTAAATGGCAGACTTCTCTGGATAAACTTTCCCCTTTTCACTAGTTCTAGATTGTGTTATGAATACTACAAAAACAGACTCCAGGGAACGATCCTTCACAGACAGGCAGACAGGCTAAATGAGGTAAGGTTTTTGCCAGCTGTAATTTTTCTGATCTGTGATCTGTGCAGTATATTCTAAAAAGCCAAAAATATCCACATACCCCCAGAGGATAGGTCAGACCTAGATGGAAGGCCAAGAAAACTCCACAAGTTTCAACTTTAGAGCTGGCCAAGATAAGGGAGCTCAAGCTTATTAGAGCTCCAGCTTTCACATTCAGTTTCTTCGAAGCCCTTGTCTGCAGCTCTCTCATCCTTCCTCCCGTCCCACCCTGCATGAGCCACTACAGCCTCCCTCTGTTTTTAACAAATAGTGACCAAGCTCAGCAAAGCCTCTAACAGCTGCTGGGCATGGGAAGTGATATGAAACTTCATGATAATGCAAAATTAGAGTAACTCAAACATGGCTAGAGAACAGCTTTTAAAACCTGCTGTATGACTTCCATAGGACAGCAGTCAGTGAACACATCTGCTCCAGTCCCAGGGCTTGACTCAACCTTAGTGGAAGCATGGACTCAGAGAGTTACACCAAAGGTGGACTTGGCTGTACATGCAAAGCCTTTTAAAGGTTCCTCTCATATTTCCTCTGTAATTTAAAAAATGCACCCCAGTGCATTTTAATACTGTTGCAGTAGGTCAGCAGCCCAGCAAAACACACAAAATCCCACTAAATGTAATGAATTGGAGTCATCATTCCGTACATATATATTTGTGACAGGCCTGTATTTGTGTGGTCTTGCTCATAGTTGGGGGAAAGTACTAAATAATTCCTGTGTATTCACATAACTTCACTGCCGCCAGAACTTGTTTACCCATTGACCACTCCCAGTGCATTACGTAGACTGTATTTCTTTCAAAAGATTCATTTCCTACCTTCCACCTCACACGGACATTTGAGAAGTTGATTATTTTGAATCATGTCACTAAAGCTGTTATCATCCTCTGCTTCTCTATGGTTTTATTTAAAGAAAAATGGAGACCTTTATATAGGAAATCATATCTAAGTGGTATTCAAGATATTCAGCCTGAATCCTGTGGTCCTCATTCAATCTTTATCCTGGCACAGCTCTTACTGAGGTCAATGGGCATATAGCCTGAATAAAGACTAAAAGCTGTGAGACAGGGCCCACTGGGCAAAATTACTAGAGATGGACAAATTAGTTTGGATAGAGTGGCAACGAAACAAAATCTGTGCTCAAAACCTAGACCGAGCTGAATCCGGTCCTTCACGTTTAGCTGTGGGTATAGCTTTTGTGAATATTCATATTCACAGCTTGGGTCCCTCCTTCCTGGCCTCAAGCATGTGTGAATTCCTACAGCCATCCTTTCTTCCTGCCACAGTGGGCCCTGTTGCAGGAGAAATCTTCCTCCCCGCAGGAGCTCAACTCAGCAGACAGGCAGTTCTGGGACATGAACAAGGCAGCTCTCACTGCAGGACCTGGGGTTGGTCTTCTGCCTGAGAAAATGTTGGGTTTTTAAAAAAAGTTTTTTAAAGAGCCCCAAAAAACCCCAACCATCTGGATTTCTGGAAAATGGTGATTGAAGTACACATCTCTTCCTATTGCTGCATCTGCTTTTCTTTTGCTCCTCTCATCTGCTCACACAGCTCTGCTGCGCCCCATGAGAAGCCACCTCCAAGGCCGTCTCCAGAGGTCCATCCATGCGTCTGCAGCTTGCTACCTAGGCCAGAAAATTTACTTTCTTCTGGGCTGGGCTGAGGGAGGGAGCTCTTCCCTCCGCAGCCAGGGCACAGGAGAGCTGCGGTGAAGTATCGCCAGCCCGTGCCAATGTGAGGTGCTAGGAGCTTTTTTCTGGCCAAAGCAGCATGTGCACACTTCTTTGCCCTTTGTGCTTGTCTGTTGTGCATTCAAGAGGACACGTCTCTGCCCACACATGCTTGTCTTAACTTTGAAATGGAGGGTTGAACCCTGAAACTTTTATTCACGTGTATCCACCTTTGTTCCCAGGAGTGGCGGTGAGACTGCGATGTGCTTCTGCTGACAGCAAGATTTCTTCACAAAAGCTAGAAAGTTCAGATGAAATCTTGTTACTGTGAGAAGTCCAGCTGTATTTTGTGACCAAAAATGTTTACACAAGCCATAGAAAAAGCATCAGACCCGTGAGTATTTAGAAAATTGGAATCCGCTACAGCCCAACTTTTGCATTCTTGCTAAATGTTAGAGTACTCTTTGTCTGTGTGCTCTATAGGTAACAAAAACACTGCCTCAGCTAATTTTCATGCTCTCCTGGTGGAGCAAAAGAACAGCAGATCATTTATATAATTTCTAGTTGGAAAACTTCGTTTAAAGTCTGATTTTGTGGCTGAGTGACTGGAAAATATTCATTAATATTTTTGAAGGTATGGGAGACAAGTACCATAAATCTGATTTTCAGATATTATGGATCTTTGGTAATAAAATTTAAAAATAAATAATAAAGCATCTCCTCCAGATTATTTAAACTGCAAAAGCAAATGTACCTGCTATATATTAACACTGTCAGCCACCTAGGCATTACAGTGGATTTTTAATGTGTTTCATCAAAACACTTAAAGGCACTTTTTAAAATATATGACCCACTAAACAAAAAAACATAGGACGTAATCTTCAAGGCACACTGATTAATGCAAAATTGACTTGAACAAATGCAGCTTATGGCCATAGTCCAGGAAGCTCTCTTGGTGCTAAAGAGTTTCATACAATAGTCTTCCATTTTCAAAATCACATCAATTTTTACTTACAACGTTTTGAAAACAGGTACAGCAACTTTCAATCAACTGCCCAGCAATAATTTAAAATCCCTTACTATTAAATTGTGAAAGTTTGAGTCATGGGAAGAGGACAATGCTGTATAGAGCTGATTTCCTGACTGTCATCACCCCCAGAGCTGTCAGCTGCTGTGCAGTATTGCCTGTGTGGAGATAGAGATGGAGTGAGCCAAATTATTCATTGCAAATAAGTTATGTGATGAATTTGTCTCTTTTTTTTTCTGTTCAGGGACCAATACTGATTTCTCCAGATATCTTCTTGACAGATAGTCCCAAAATATTTATGCGACCAAAACTCTGAGTAGTGTTTGTGCATGAAATACCCATGGTGTGAACTGATGCTAAATGAGTATATAACAGTAATCAAATCATATGAGATGCTTTCTGCCTTACTTATGCAGCACCACTTTGAGGAAAATATCTGTAATTCTTTTCTGTAATTATTTCCCGTATTAATCTTTGAATGTCTGCAATTAGTAGCAGACAGCGGAGCGCCAGGTATAACACAAGCATATATAAACACTGGCTTTCTAACTACAATAAACATTTGAATCGCAAAGAAATTAGCCAGCATACAAATGTTGGGAAAATATAGCCAAATATTTCCTGAATAACTCCTTTATGTAATATGACAGTCACAATGTATGCACCTTGTGGTTGGTCCTGGGGCTTCAGCCTCAGCAGTGAAATCACCAGCACTTCTGCAGGCTGGAGTGTGAGGCGAGGTGGGGCTCAGCCAGGAGTGGCAATCGGCTTCTGGTTTCCACTTGGGAAGGAAAAATTAATTGAAATGGGAAATTATGACACCTGGTCTGTGTGTTGGCTGGAGCCTGACAGAAGCACCTTGTGATGATACCGGCACAAGCACTTCACAGAAAGGATGTTTTTCTTGCAAAGCCAGCAAGAAGATCATTCAGTGTATGCACTACTCATGATGCTCTTTCCAGAAGCCTTGAAAATGCTAGAGGAGTTTGAAGTGCGGTTTTTCTCCCCACCCAATCTCATGTTTTTCCTCTTCTTTGGAGGAAACAGAGGTCTGATGAAGACGCCCCGCTCACAGCTTCTAAGGGGTCATGGCTGCATGCTGACCTGCTGGTGGAAATCGGAGATAGGCAACATGGAGGTGTTATTTGAGGCACCTCACCCGTAAGTGGATCAAAAAGCATTAAAGCTCTCATGAAAGTGTTCACCACATACAAAGAGAAGAAAAACAGGAAATGAAAAGAGAAGCAGAGAGAATAAAAGTTCAGACAAAGTTTTCAGCGTTCCAGCATCAATATTCTTTTTATAAGACAAAAAAGTTTGAGTTCTTTTTTATGAAAGGCCTGTTTTATTGACTGATGAAAGCTTTATGATAGTTCTATGATCTGGTCTATAATTTCTAAATTGTTCCTGGATTTCTCCCTCCGGAGAGTCTCTGATGGCAGCCTGGGGAACTTGCAGCCTCACAGTCTAACAATGTCACAGCCACCGCCACCCCTCTGAAAGAGGGATCAGTGGTACAAACAATGGTTGTGTCTTGCTCATTCAACCCGTACTGAACACACAACGTAGGAAAAGACGTGGGCAGTGTGATGTTCAGCGGGGCCTTTGCCAAACAGGAATGATCTTCCACTCTCGGTAAGTGGAATTGCTGCAAGGCTGCTGTAGAGTTTCGTCTTCCAGCAGTCCATGCAAGGAAGCAGACTCATGTTTTCCTCATGTTTCCCATGTGAGGAAAGATGGACACGCTAGAGACAGGGCAGGTGAACCCCTCTAAGATGAGGTTTGCAATGGGGCTTAGAAATGGCTAACACTTTCCATGATCAAAGCAACATATATGCAGTTGGGGCTAATCAGAGCCATTATCTTGTGAAATACAGGCTGTGGCTGTTTAAGCAATTTCAAGAATGTAACTGGCTACATTAAAACTGATGGAAAGACATCATATGCAAGCAGCATGTATGCTGGGAGTGCAGCAGCCTACAGGGTTCCCATGTCTGAGGACCAGGAAAGCTTTAAAATCTAAACTTTAAGTCTATTATGAAAGACTTGCCCTCACTGGGTCAGGCCTTTCAAAAAACATGCAGTAAGGACATTTTCTACTTCACAGTGATTCACAGCTGCCTCTGGGGGTCACTGCAATAAACTGGAAGAACAATCTTGCACATCACAGCCCAAGTAGTGGGTGGGAACCAAGGGTCATCCCATCAAAACCCCCTTCTCAGCTGTGCTGGATCACAAGAGCTGAATGCTGGAGTTGATCAGAGAGCTACAAAGCTCCTCTTTGCACAAAATGTGTGTTTTAAATTTCCCCACTGCCATGATATACGAACGGTTCCAAAGGAATGACACGGAGGCTCCTACGTGGCTTCAGCAAAATGTGTAGGGGGGAAGAGAAGATTGAGATGATATATTTTCCTGTATTTTCCACTATAAGTCTCCAGTCTATGGGAAAGTATTAGGATGTTTTTGTGCATGCGTGGTGTGAGAATGAACGCGTGTTTCCTCACAAAGAAAAGGTATTGCTTTTTGGTGTTGGCACAGTAGTAGTTAGATGTGTCTTCCAATTTACCCCAGTGCTGTAAACTTTTTTCTGGTGATTTCTGAGTTCTTCTGGACTTTGTACTTGTGAAAAACTGGTAATGTTATGCGTATTCTCCCTATTATTTTATACAGGGACGTTAATGAGTGCATGCAACATGATAACTATGGCAGAGGACCTCTGTGGGCTGCTGCCAGCTCAAACACCAGTCAATCCAGACCAAATAAAGTTGTTCTGTAGCATCTTGAACTATATGATGCACTTAGAAAAAAAAGACAAATTTCCTTATAGAAAGGAATTTACAAAGGGTGTGAGATTGGGGTGTTTTTCCCCGAGGCTGTAACTGCTGCGAGATACCACTTGCCTTGTCTATCTCCACTGAGCAGGACAGCGGTGGGCTCATGCTGCAGAAAAAGGTCAGGGCTGCCTTTGTGCCTCCCTGCTGTGCACACGCAGCACTAGCTTCTTTGCACTGCTTTCAGCTCCTCCAAGCTCTGAAGGGAGCAGTCTTCAGCTAGTCAAGGGATTCACTTTTTCCCAAGGTCTTTATTACCTTTCACCCTATAAACCAGTTTTCATTTCGATGTAGGACTAGGCATGGATTAAAGACTCTTTTGGTGTGGCTTGATAAGTGCACGGGATGGTTCTTATGCTCAAGAGAGTGGTCTTGAAGCTCTCTCCAAACTTGGCTTGGGTTGCTGCTGAGACACCGTTATGTTCATTATTTCAGTGGGGAAAAATGAGCTGGAAGTAGCTAAACTTATATAATGTTTTTCTTTCCTTCCCCTGCCCCCATTCCCTCCAAACCTTACATTCTTTTGTGTTGTTCAAGTTCCTGAGTGCTTTATACGAGGATTCAGAAGTCTGGTTCTCTGGAAACAATTGTTATGTCAGCTGACATTAACACAGCAAGCACTTTAACTATTTTTCCAACATATCCATCAAGTGCAATGGCCAAAACATTAATTCTCATTACGCTTCAACAAAGTTTCTCATTTTCCTCTAATTCTGTCACCAGACTGCCTCCATGCAAGATTGCTTTACAAATATATCAAGTCATTTAACTAAAAGGACTTTGGGAAGCTTTATTTTTAGTGACTTTGTGCCTATATGTTTGTGAATGTTCTAGGCCATTTATGACACAAATTTGAGCCCCTCCGGTCCTAAGTTAACAAAAACCATGTATTTGGCTTTAAATCAGCCAAAAAATGTAAAATTATATATTGCCGTTACTAGCTTGGAAACTAGGCATAACCCTCTAGGATCATCAGAAAACACACAGAAAAAAAAAAAAAAGATGAACTCAGCTGCCAAAACCTGGATCAAGACTTTCTTGCTGCCTACAGGTGTAGGGTTGTGTTGGTCACCCCTAAAGATTCATCAGCCACTTTCAGACGTCTCAATTCTGAATTTTTGCTCATTGGACAAAGGAAGACATTGTTCAAGGACATTGAAGAAGGACATTGTTCAAGAAAGTACAAAGGAAAAATATATGGAGTATTACTTTTTTTTTAGTCATTACTAAACAGCTACAGATATGTATCATTTAATACTGAACATGGGCAAATCTAGTGTTTGAGAACTCCAGTGTTCAGAACACTGACAGTATTGTAACAGGGCTAGTCTAAGGTCATAATGCATATGAAAACCTACCCACTAATAAATAACAAATGTCCACTATAAGATATCACCATTTCACAGTGGGCAGAGGATAAAAAATACCAATGATATCTCAGATATTATTATAACAATTGATAAATGTTCGCATTTTAGAACTATAATGCAGTAAATGTATTAAGCAGAGTCTGTGCTTACTTTTTAAATGAAGCATGCAGCCTCATCCAACTCACCAAACTACGTTTTTGCCTTCAAATATCACCCAAAAAATGTGCGTAAGAACTACATTTGAAGGAAGTAAGATGCTGGTCGTGCCCATGGAGAGAAGAATCACGCCAGATTAACTCCCATGTCCTTTCTGGGTGCGCTGAAGATTTATAAAATAAATTCCCACCACCATTAACAGAGGTTAGTATAGGTAATTGACCTTGTAAATCAAGAATAGAATAGACCCTATAATGTATAATATTTTGAGGTATTTATCACTTTGCTAAGGCAGACAGGATTTGAGCATGTAAATCGTTATAATGGTAACAGTAATTCTACATCCCAGGGCCTGCACAGCAGTGAGAGTGCCCCCGTGGCTGCAGGGAGGGCTTTCTCCCTGCGCCCCCTCACTCAGCCCCTCCGCTGCTCAGACTGAAGGGTTGGGAGGCACTTGCCTGTGGTCCACAGAGACCAGCACAAATAGGACAAAGCCATGCACCAAATTGCATTACCTTTTTCGTTACTCCTGCAAGTGCACATCTAATTTTCTGTGCCTTTTGATCTGCTCAGTGTTTTCTCTAGATTTCTTCCCAGCTCTGCAGGATTTTCTTTCCTAAGGAGAAGGTATACTTAGGTTATTCTCAGTTCAATACCATATCATGATAGAAAAAACGACATAAGCCATGGCTGAATATATATTCAGAAAATTTCAAAACATTTGAAGTGGGATAAAATAAATAATCTTGAGGCAAATGGCATGTTAAAGTCTCCAATTCTGCTAATATATTCCAGAAATGCACAATGACTTTAAGAATACATTGCAACCTTCAGATAATTGTTAATGCACGTAAGTGTTCTGCAGGAAAAAAGATATTTTGTGTTATCTGCAAAAAGCCCTCTTGAGTAGAAGTCCATATCTCCAGGTATTTCTTTTAAAGGGGAACAGTTTAATAAAAATAACAAAGCTAGAAACCAAGAACATTAACTTTCACTTTGCCTAGCTACATGCTAGTACTCTTGCTGTAATTATAACACAGAGGTCATTCCAAAGGAATTACCAGCCTTCAAATGATATGAGACAATTATTCTCCAGGGAGTCGGACAAATTTGTAAGACAAATACAGTTGAAATTTCAGACATCAATCTCTTTTTTAGCATAGCATGGGAACAAGGGAGCTGTGAAATGTAATTTTACCCTAAGGCCCAACAAATGATCGCATTAAAATGATTTAAAAAAAAGACTTTACATCTATTATATCTTAGAAGTGAATGTAGCGTTAGATTTTTCTAAGGCTTCCTGTGAATAATAGTATTTAATAGAATCTGTAAAAAACACTTTACAGATGCCCATGTTGTTCGCTAGCCTATAAGCAGGCCAGCTGGGCAGTCTCTAAAGGCAGCCCCACGTGCAATGGTGTGGGCATTAGGTGCCATGCCGGGGAACAGCACAGTGCAGGCAACTGGCTCCCGCTCCCTCTGCAACTTCCTGGCTGCGGGGGCTCAGGTCAGACCCTGCTGCACCACCTCCCAGCTGCCGCGTACCTCTTCTTGTGGTAGCTCTGTGCAGGAGGGGTTTTCCCAAAGTGGCTGTGTTTAACGTGCCCCAGTATTCCCCAAGCTGGAGGATGCTGAGCTGGCTTCATGTGCACCTGTGGCAAGAAGCTGTGCTGGACGGGGGCCTTGTTTCCCTGGTCCTGACAACCACAAGTGAAAAGTTTAAGGGAAAAAAACTTCCACCCATCTCAAAAGCACACTGAAGGGCTTTCAGTGATCACCCCGGGCGACTGTGAACCACAAGGGCACCCGTTAATGGTTTGCATCACCTGACGGTGTAGGAGACATATAAAACCCCAAAAGGTGGTAGCTGTGGACCCACTGCTTTCTATGCTTCAATCCATCAGCTGTACATCGCCTCCCCTCAGCTCGGTTTGACAATAACCCTGCACGGCTCAAGCCCATCCAGCAGAGAAATTTGCGATTGTTAGGACCCATCCCAAAAATTGGTTCTCCCCTCGCATGGGACTCGTGCGCCCAGGCACACCACTACCAATATTCGTGTGCAGAAAGCAGCAAACACTCCTGTTCCTACTTGCATGGAGTCACTCAACCTCTCTTCTACATTTACACAGCGCCAGTCACGCCAGCATTGATTTGAGTGGACTAGTTATGTGGGCTGAGCAGGATTTAGCACAGTGTGTGTGCCGTAGTCAAAGTGGTGAAGCGGAAAATGGATATTAAGGAACTGCTCTTTGGCTAAGGTTTGATTTACAGAAACCTATAACAGTCTCATTCTTCAGATAAGTGCATTTCTCCAACTGCTATTACTCAAGAAAACAGGCTCCTTAGAAATCTTTACAGCCAACACATTGCAGTGTGACCTTGTACAACTTGGCAATGCAACTCTGCATGTTTTTATCGTATTTAAATAGTACCATTAGTTTTATTCATATGTGGAAGTTAAACTTTAGCTTCAGCGTCATTCTTGCATTGCACATGTGTTGTGTCTATGTGTGCCCATGCAGGTTTCTGCAGAGCAGAAGAGAGAAGGGGTGTGTGAGTATGTGAGGAGGGTGCATACATTTGTGCACGTACTTGCATCCATCTTTTCCAAGGATGGATTCCTGTCCCTGTGATACCTACTGTCAACAGCTGCCTGAACGATCTGATTAGGTATAGCCTCAGCAAATATTTAGGTTTGCCTACTGACTTCCATTGATTGTACAAGAATGCTTCCCAAATGGAAGCTGACAAATTAATGAGAAACACAAACACATCCTGGTTTAAATGAGTGCAAAGCAGAGCAACACCTGTCTGATTGATGAGGATGATTGACTGTGGAGAGCTGTGCTGAGGTTCTTTGGTATTTCGAGTAGGGAAAGTGGTCAAAAAACATCAGGTTTCCATTTACCAGACCAAATAATCTCATTCTACCCCAACAACAGTTTTCCAAGGTACAGTAACTTTCCCAAGAGATATAATGAATTGTTAGGAAAAAATAGAAAACTGTCATGGTGAGTGATAGGCATCTCAAAGTTGCCATGTGGTGTCTCACCAGCAAACACTTTTGTCCACCTTATTGTGGGAACAGCAAGTTCCCAGAAGTATAAAAAGTTATGAGTCCCTGAAGCTACATAGCTTCCTAAGTTAGCTTTAAACTAACACGCTGTTGTATTATTAGACAGGCAAAAATGAAGGGAGTAACACAAGCCAGTAAAAAAAAACCAAAATGGATATATATATTTTATACATACATATATCTTTCATTTGACTTAAATTACTCTTACCCCACGACACAGGTGGCAAATCTTTCATCATTTGCCTCTTGCCTGCATTTTATTTTAAGGGCACAGGAAGTCCCGTTTGCTGAATTTGGTGCCAGTACATTCAGCAGCCTTGAGGGCTGGGAGCAAACTGGTGGCCTTTTGGCTGAGAGGAGGACAAAATGAAAAGCGAATGTCACTGTATGGCAATGACAGAACACATGGAGACACCTGAGGAGGTATCACATGAGGTCCAGAGATGATAAAACAAAATTGTGTGAAGATTCCTGTGTATTAAAACCAAAACTAAACTAAACTAAACTAAAACCCCATCTCACCAAGTCCTCTCGCCCATGACAAATAAATTGCAAGTTTTAAATAAAAAACTCACCTATGCCTCTTCACTGCCCTGATTAGGAGGCATAGCTTCCTACAAATATGGAGGAAGTCTCTTGCTCCTTACTCTTTCCATCATTATCTGATTTAGGAGAATCTCTAAGTATATATCTATCACTTTTGTTGCATGGAATTCTGTTTCTTTATGACCACTGCACACTCTCATTTTTTTCCATCACCTTTTGCTCTATTCACATGAAATACTTATTTTCCGTGAGACTGAATGGGGGGCGGGGTGGGGAATTACCTAAAAGCTCTGGAAATGTCAGTCTTACAATAGTCAGAGCCATGTATGTCCATAAGGACTCCAGAATTCAATAGAAAGCAAAGCAGTTTAAAGGAACTGATTTTATTTCTTTTTCTGATAGAAAAAGAGGAAAAACTGCAAACATCCATTGAAAGACTGTTTTCACTGTAAATCCGTACAAACAAATTCAAGAACTGCTGTACTTGGATCAAGAGTGTATCTAACCCATAGTCAACCCAACAGTTTAATTTTCAAAACTTGGCTTCCAGTATTGGAAGCATGAGATCAAGCCAAGATACATGCCAGTAAAAGGCTGGAGCTCAAAGCCAGTGTTGAATTACAGAGCCCAGAAGGTTTACAGAAGTGTTTAGCGAAAATTGTTTGCAAATGGGTTTAGAAAAATTTTCTGCCTCTTGCTGGCTGCTTCAGCATCTGGCCCTGTTAGAAGAGCTGAAGAGCTCTCCTTCCATCATCCTGGTGGAGATACGGAAGATCTGCGTGTGGGCAGGCAGGATGCTTAGTGCCCAAACCGACGTCCTCAAATTAAGCTTGGGAGTCTTTCTGGAAGATGTGCTTTAGCCAAGGCAAGTGTTCTCCAGCCAAAGAGGCTACTGGGCCCCATCCAGGCATAGCTGGATGAAATGTAAAGCCCTCTGATACAGAAAAATGAGGTTGCATGATCTAATGGTCCCTTCTGGACTCAAATATTCCACCAAAACTGGCATTTTTAGTGCTTTTTTTCCTGTTTATCAGATGCATTGTTAAGTGGAATAGTTCTATAAGGAATAGAGTAAACTATGAACACAGGGTTTTGTCCTGAGCAAAGCAGATTTGTATTTGATTTCTCGGCTTTGTTCTTGTATCTGATATCCATTTAAAAGAATTTCATGGGGCCTGCAGGAATTGTGCTAATCAATGGGCAGTAAAGTTATGCTTTTAAACAGCTTTGTTGTCCCTGTACCCAGTGCAGTCATCACTTACGTCAGGACTTGCACAGGAGTGGTTTTGGCACTACTTCTGTTTCAGGAAAGCCCTGGAAGTAGGTTGCTATTGTTAAATGTATAGTCCCGGTTCATTTCAGAGCAGAACAGAAATACAGATACCCAGCAGGATAAGCAGCTCCTAGAGGTCACAGGGAAACATATTTGCATCTCATTAAGATGCAGTTATTTCTATTCCCTCACTCAGGAATACAGGCAAGTGCTTTTTAGTGAAACTAATTATGTTTGGCTTGTAACAGCATCTGCCGATTCGTGATTGCTGCTTTCTGTTTTTTTTTTCACTTGGAATCTTTTTGAGATTTCCTGCTTCTCTTTATACTCACTGAGCTCATGCATTTAGTTTAAACATGGGGAATTGTATTTTTCAAAACCTACTCCTCCCCTCTAATGAAAGCTCTGAGTTTGGTTCTGTATCTAACATTTTTAAGAGCACATTCACCGTGCCGTGAAGATAGAGACCTTATTAACTGTGGATGAGGTACCTTCTGCCAAAAGTCCCTAGGGGATCTCTCAGAATTGCTGACATAGCTCAGATCAAGGGTTTTCTATAACAATTTCTTAAAATAACTCTGGGGACTCTCTGAAATCATTTAGCTGGGTCCCTTTGGCTGCAAGAGCTATCGTATCAGGAGGTATTATTGTGTATGGATTATTTCTCTCTTCTGCATTTGTACTGCTAAGCCTGCTTAGCACCCATTTGTTTCCCAATGTGATGTCCCTAGGACCCAAATGAATAGAGGAGGACCTTGCTGTACTGGCAACAATGCAATAGGATCTATGCTTTCTTTTTCTATTGAAAGTCTGAACACTGCACTGATGAAAGGCAACTGCTGGTCCCAGCCATGCAAAATGAAGTCCTATTTGTATCTTTCAACATGTATAGGGAGATGTGCTGCAAGCACCCTGACAGTATGAATTACCAGGGTCTTATCCCATTCTTTCCTCCTTTTTTTCCTGAAATTCTCCGCATGGCACCAAACCAGCAAGAACAGTCTAAGGTGCAGGTATTTGTACTTCTTAAACCTGACACAGACATTTGTATTTCTTAAACCAGACAAAGTGCTACCTAGGCTGGTAGCGCTGAGCAAATGAGCTGGCATCTGTCATCAGCCTGGCCTGCATTACTCTGAGGAATGTAAACCACTGAACATTTTGGTTCTTGCTCAGCTTGGTGTGCAAAACAGGTTCTATAAATGATACTGTTTTACCCAGAGTCTTACTGAAGTAGCGGGCTTTTCCCACTGACCACAGTGTAAAGGGGCCTACTAGGAACTCAAACAAGCATCTGGGGAGATAACTCATGGGCACTTGAGCTATCGACTTCTGCTGCAGTCCAAGAAATAGTCATTTAAGCACTCGACCTCCACTTCTCTGTCATAAAAACCTTACCCTCCTCTGACCCTGGGCAGGATGCAAAAATACAGCAAAGAGGAACTGTGCACTATCAGGACAAAGCAAGAGTAGTGAGCTTGGAAAACCAAACGTCACTGGAGCCACGCTGCTAAATGCATCCTGGTGAGCACCATGTAGTGGCACTGGTGTTGCCACATCCCTCACCTTGCCCGTGAAACACTCAGCATTGCTTTGGCAGCAGGGTCAGCCCCTGCTCCGAGTTTTTAAGAAGAAGGTACAAAGAAGTCAAAACTAATCACTTCCCTCCCCAGCAAACAGTTTCTTGCTGAACAGGAAAAACCCAAGGCAAGAGCACCCTTCCACATGAGTAATCAACGCTAAGCTATGCCTGGCAATCTCTTACGGCCAAAACCTTTTAGCCTAATGAAGAATAAATGAGACTGTCCCAGCAACACTCCATACATTTAAAGCCAGCTGTGCACTTAAGTGCTTTCCTAAATAATGGGTCTTAAGGAGGCTGATAGTGGTTGAAAGATCCAGTTGCTGATCACAAGTGTGTTCTGCTAATGCAGTATTTTTTCTCTCCTTGAATAAAGGGTTGTCTGATATTACACGAAAGTTAGGTTTAAACTTTAGTGACGGGCTGATCAGCTGCCCGCTGTTTTATACTGAAAAACACGTTGCATGCTTACCTGCAGTACTGTTCTCTCTGATTCTGTCCTAAAGGTATTTCCCGCTCCTCCACCTCCTTCCTTCTCTCTGATTAACAATCATAGCATGATCTCATCAGGCCTTGACAAGTATTGATGGGCCGCAGTATCATGAGGCTAATAAAGTGCGTTACCCAGTATTTTCTGGTGACACATAAAAACTCCCTTATGAAAGACACAGGAGACAGAATATAATATAAATGCCTTTCTAGTAACAGCAGAGTACCGCGGGCCCCACGGCGCCGGGTGCGAGCGCATTATTTAATGGAGCTCCACGGGGCAGCAGCGCCCGAACGCCTGGCGGGGGGAGGCAGGGGAGGGGGTGACGGGGGCCCGGGGGCTGGGGTCCCTGCTGTGCACGGCTGTGGCGGAGGGGTAGGAACCAGAGCACTTTGTGGGAAAGCAAAACCCCCAGGCACCCTCCCTGGGTGCTGCCCCAGCACCTGAGCAAAGCCCTCCAAGCTCAGCAGACCTATGCAACTGTGTGTGCACACTGCCTCTGCTTGCTGTTGCTGTTTTCCTTTCTCTGTTACCTCCACGTTGCCTTGTTAATACAAGAACATCATTAGAGTACAATATCAAACATTTGTTGTGTAAGTCCATTCCTTTAAAAAGGACGGTTGGAAATATACATCAGGTATTTTGCTCAATTAAACTCCCTCCTATTTACAATTATTCCCTGAGCGTGTGTCAAACATTAAACCATAAGGGTAAGAAGGCTAAATTATTTTCTCTCTCCCATGTGACGACACGTGTCAAGCCCAGCAAAGCCCCATGCTATGAGGACAGCAGCATCAGCTCAAGGCCAGGAGCAAAGCCATGGTCCCAGCTCTGCAGTTCTTCACTGACCCCTCTGGACCCCCAGCTGCACCGGGGCTGGTAGATGCTGGTCCCCGCCCTGGGGCAGGGAGGTGGGGCAGCCCCCCCAAAGCCTGGGCGAGCACCTTGTGTCTCTACAGGTGCCCTGTTTGCATGAGCCTCCCTGGGGTGATGTGCTCCGGGGTGATGTGCTCATGAAGTCCGGGGGAAACTGGGCTGTGCCGCCCTCCCCGGACCCCCTTCTGGGAGGAGCCTCACAGCTCCCCCTTGCAGGTAACCCCAAGCCTCTCCCCTCTCTTCCCTTCATTTGCCAGTGAACTGATTGCTCCTCATTTTAAAAAAGTGCAGATTCTGAAATTCCTGTTGCTGAGTGGAAGGCAGAGGAGAGTCACAAGGTTAACAACTCGGGGGCTTGCTGGGGCCGCTCTTGTAACAGAAGAAAAGACAAAAAAAATCCAACAAGAGGTGCAGCAACAAAGAAAATCCCTTTTCTATCTATCAAGCCCTCTTTCCCCAGGCTCTGTGAATGCCTCACCTCCTGCACAGTCTCCGAATATAAACTTTGCTCAGCACACTCAGGGTAATCTTTTCACATCATAAAACTTATAATCCTCCTAAAGTGGTTTCCTAGGGTTTGAGGTATGATGCACTTATCAAATAACTGAAACAAATAAATCAGCTTATTTAGGCTGTGGTCAGTGTGTGTGTATCTCTGTGTACGCAGGGAGGAAGCCAGCGCCATACCAGCATTTGTATACATTACCAACAAAGCTGTCTGTGACAAGCTGTCCTCTGCACAACTAAATATTTAGTTGCGTATCATAAGTAACTTCTTAAGCGATTAAAGAGAGAGGGTGCTCTCTGTTCATGCTGGCGCAGGGAGCCAAGGCGTCGGGGCGAGCAGCGTGGCAGGCTGGGGAAGAGAGCCCTTGCCGCGGTGGTGCGAATGCGGGAAGGGAGGATGCCCGCAGCAGCCTCAGTGCACCCGTGCTGCAGAGCCCTGCGACCCGGCAGTGCAGCTGCACCACTCAGGGACAGCCCCATCTCTGGACAGGGGTGTGTGGCTTCGGGCATGCTCTGCTGTCACCCGTCTCTGACTAGAAGCTGGCTTCAACCAGGGTCCACGTGGCTTTCTTGCATATTTGGACAGAGTTCAAGTTTTCAAATATTTGTTGCTAGCTTTTATTGGTGTTAGAGCAAGGTTTATTTTTAACCAGGCCTGTATTTATGGATTCCTGCGGCTGCATATTTTTTGCATGTGCAAAATTAAACTAATAAAGCAATTTCATATTTAAGAATTATAGAATATTTGCTTCCCGTTCAATATAAACACATTGTTAATAAACTCAAAACCTATTAGCTTGTAAAAATTAACTTTAAACAACAACAAGCTAGAAAAGCTATCCTAAGCTTGCTCCCTGTATGTTTTTCTGCGTGTACAATAAGTGCTTTCTTCAGTGTTCAAGCACCATCACAACAGTGCTGACTTGAAATGTTGGGGTTGTTGGGATGTAGATACGTGCTTAATAGAATATTTTGAATTTGATATTTTACCTAAGAAAAAGGAGAAGGAAACCAGCCTGCCTTAGGGACATGGGCCCAGTTTCTGGATGTGGGGCTCCCTCCTCCTCCTGCTACCTCCTGCCCCTTCCCCCGGGTTTTCACTGCCTGACTTCGGCTCTCCAGAAGATATTGCAGCATTTCCTTACTCTGAGGGGGAAACTCCAGAGGCAATATGAGCTATTTTCAAGAATATTGACATCGTTTCTGTTTCAGTATGTGCCATGTGCAGGCAAAGGGCAGAGCAGGATTGGGCACAGCGCTGTGCAGAAGAAGGTTGCAGGGGTCCGATGGTGGCAGTGCCCAGGGAGCAGGGATGGGCGCTCCCCTGCAATCCCCAGCACTGGGCACATCATCCTGTCTCCCAGCATCTAAGACCTTGCTTCCACGCAAGAATTCTCAGAGCTTTTGTTACCTGCACCCAGAAGAGCAGCATGAGGAAGACAGTGGCACGGTCATTTTCTTTTCTTAGAACACGCTGGGTTAAAAAGAAAATTAAAGCTCAAATAAATATTCACCAGAAAGTAATTTCAGTCTGTCATGGAAATAATCTACATTTATAAGTTATCTAAAGTAAAGTGAGTTGTACTAGCCTCCAGCAGCTCTGAAACCATTATGAATCATTGAATAAGTAATCTTTTTTTTATCGTTATTGACATAATAAATATATTTGCTTGAAAACATCCGGAGCTGCGTAGGCATAGAAGTATTTATGAGCCTGTGCTCTTTACAGCACTGTTTTACAGGGTGCCGTCAACTGTGGAGGGGAAACAGAAAGAGAGAGAAGAAGGTTTCACCTCTGATGTTCTTGTCAGCAGATACAGTGTTTCAGTCAGCCCCATCTCTAACAGGGCCTTGTCTTCATGGGCCACAAAATAAAACTTAAAAAAAAAATCAAGGTGCAAATGTTGTGGCTGGATTTACTATTTTTTTAATGGTTAATTCTTGAACCACTAACAAATTTGCGGTCCTGCAAACTGAAATAATACTGCTTTTGGTAACACAGAACAGCTTAGGTTTTAAGTTGCCACCAGATCAGCTCTGGAAGTCATAAAAAATTAGAAAGCTTGGGACCTAAATGCACTGTCAAAGTGACAGGAGATTTGTCAGGCAGTGTTGAAAACCTTTGCATGCAGCAGCTGGGGAGAGGGATGGTGTCTGCAGCTGCAGCAGAAGCTGCCACTGCCGAAGACACTTTCCCAAGCGTTGGGTGGGATCTCCTGTGTCGCAGCGCACATTTCTGCAGAGGCTGGTCTGCCCAAATGACACTGAAACCCTAGGTGGCAAGTACCGCAGGGGGAGTTGCTGTGTGCAAGAGCATGCCCACACACAATGAAAAGTTGACTCAGTCCAGGCTGGGCACATTTGCAATTGGGATGTCATGGTTAAACCCCATCCCAGCACCTGATGGGTGCTTGGGCACCCCTGGGGCCAAATGCTGACATCTTCTGGGAGACTTCAGGCTCCCCTCTGGACACTCCAGGGTGCAAAGTACTTGGGGGGAAAAAACTCCTCCTGCAGTAGAAGCTGCTTTATATTTTTTGTCTGTCTCCTTAGGCAGTAAATATATAATCAGTCACTCTTCAGTTTCCTGTAAGTAAAAAAATTAGCAATTACTAGTTATGAATTCACAGAAGTGCTTGCTATAAGCGAGAAAAAACAGCAGCATACTTTAAAGAGCACTTCGCCCTGGAATGCAAGCCCAGATGAAGATTTAGCCCATTTTTTTAATTTGTCTGGTGGAGCAAGATGTCATACCTTGGACATTGACAACAAATCAGCCTTTATTCAAGTGTGAAAATTAAGGCATAAATTGCTGGCTGCTTAGCTCTCAAAACAATGTCATGTTACAAGAAATGTAATATTTTGAAGAGAAACAGGAAAAAATTTATCAAAGTTTTTGTTATCATTGCATTATCCTCCCGCTTGATCTACTAGCTATAGATACTTGGTGTCTGCTTAAGTGCTTTCCATTCTTCCCATAAGCAAATTCTGGTTGAAGACTATATATCATTTTACTCTTGATCACTGCAAGTCTCAGTACCTCATTACAGCAGAGCACTTTTTGAAACTGAGCTATAGCCCAGATAAATGATTGTATAAAGTTTTAAATAAACATACAACATTTATGTTATGTTGTTTCACAGGGATGATTTATAGTCATTTTCTTCTTCCAGTCCTGAGCTCTGGACATAAAAGACACTGAGCTCTTTGCTGTTTATCCAAGCTAAATCCTCTGTTTGTTCTGCATAAGCGTTCTTGATTCTTTAATATATTGCAGGCTTTAGCTTCAGGTTTATTCCCTCTGGGATGGTGGAATTAGATACATTAACTGACAAAGATAAGGTACGGACATTGTAGCTTAATAGCCATTAAAATAGATACTGTGATAACAAAAATGGAGCTAGAAAAGGGAGTTGAGCTTGTGATATTTTAGAACTATGTATTTATGAGACCTAGATGAATAAATGCAAGATTTCAGAAATCTCCATAAGGAAACCCCCAAACGACGGTGGGATTTTGTTTGGTTGGTTTTTGTTTCATAAGGATAAGAGAAACAGAAATGGAAGATACTGTGAACCAGGCTACATGTTGCCTTTTGTGTCTGCAAAGACAATTTTGTTCCTTCTTATTAAAATGACATTACGTAATCTGGATGCCAAGCCACTGAAAGACTGCTCTGTGCTACAGAAAAAAATAAAGAAAGTTCTGTAAGATAAAACAAGTCTCTCTGCCTTAAGAAAACCTGTGTGGATTCTGTTAACCATGTTCCTTTTTTCATCAGCGTATTTAAATACACACATACATATATGTTCAAACCGCATAGGGGTAGTCTGTTTACTTCATACTGCTATTCTTCATTGTAGCCCTTGTTCCTCTGTTAAAAAAGCAGACAACACTAAATACCTATTTTTTCTTCTTTTTAGAACAAATTTTGAGTTAAGCCTGCTACAAGTTGCTGTGTAGTTCAACTCAGTATTCATTCTTAAACTTTTGCATAAAAACACAGTGTTAGCATTTAAAGACCTAATGCTTGACACAGAAGAAAGATTTTAAGAATTATAGTCTTTAAGGTGACATACCCTCAATCATCTGTTACCACAGTATAGAAGTTAAGCTAAGATTTTAGAGACCCTAAAGTCAGGATTAACTGGTGTATAAGTAACAGACTGGGTGCTTTCACTGCCAAAAATTATCTAACTAAAAGTTAGAATCTGGCAGCATAAACAGCAGCCCTGCCTGTACTCATACAAGCTTGTTATTTTGCGGTACACAAGTTGGTATGTTGTCCATGCTCTGTAACAGATTGCATTCCATAAAGCATGAAATGCTTTTTTATCTAAAACTTGAGTGGTAAAATAAGCAGCAAGCAAAATAAAGACATGGGCAGTCTTTTTTTTTTTATTATTATTCTACAAGCATTTATTTTAGCTAAGATACTTTCCTTTTATAGTGGTGGGATATTTCCAGGGGTGATGGTACAGATGTTGTGAATGACTTATTCAATGAGCATGACAGGAAGGGCAAAAAAGAAAACTCAACAAAACCCTCAGCATTTTGTGAAAGACTGCTTGAATATGCATAAAAAATATCTTTTAAAAAAAAAAACTTACTTCCTGTAGATGCTTTTTTAAAAAGAATTACCTGCTAAAGATTGCTTCCAATATAAAGTATATAAAGTAACATGTAATTTCTCTGCATATTTAATTACCAAACTTTTAAAATTATTAATTGTAAACAAGCCACCCCAATTTATTTGTTTGCTGGGGAAATCTGTTATTCTCTTTATCATGGGTACATGTGGTAACAGGAAAANAAAAGGAAAAAAAAAAAAAAAAAAAAGAGGGGGGTGGGTTAGAGTCCACTCTGGCAAAAAACTGAATTTGTTGCTTTCCAGGGAGAGGTTTAGGTTTAGGTTCTGTGAGCCGCAGCAATAGCGTCCATTCCCTGTGATGGCAAGTGCAGTGCAACAAAGCCACTGCTTCCTCCTCCTCATCCTGCTGCTCTCCATGGCCTGGAGGCCCCTGAGTTTTCATGTTGAGCTCCAGACCTGGGTGGAGAATTTGTGACCACCTCGTGGGCACAGCCACATCTGGCATGGGGGCACGGGCATCCTGCTCAGCAGCGGCCAGTTGGTTTCACAGCATTTGAGAGTTATTTTACTAAGAGTTGGCCTCCCCCCACCTTCAAGACTCATTTCCAACAGTATCTGTCACATTTGTTAGGATAAGAAGGATTTGCTTTTATTAGTATTTCAATACTAATAAGTCATGAAATGATCTTCCTATAAAAGTTTTCACTAAAACCCTCGCAGTTACTTATTTGCTCAATAGATGGGACATGGCAAACAATGCTTGACCTCTTCTTTTCCAAACAGCTGTAACAACCAAGCATTAACTAGCTATTCATCAAAACATCAGTATAATAAGGAATCACCTTTATCTTACCAATAGAGAGACAAAAGTAAACGTACTGCCCCACACCACATACAGCCTTGTTTGGGGTAGACCCAAACTCCAGACATTTTGCCTTTTTTCTGCCCTCACCCAGTGATTTTATTTAATTCATCTCTTCACACAAGATTAACCTAGCCCATCTCGGAAGGCTGCAGCCTTGGACTCCCTTAACTTCCCTAGAGATTAAGAGTTATACATGAGGATTGAAGTATTTTTGCTTTTTTCTAAAGTTTTTGGATGAACTGGTAATGAGCCAGAAGAATGAACATTTATATACTAAAAAAAAAAGCAAAGTGAATAGCTTGTACTCATTTGCTGAAGAAGCATCCCAGTAGAAGCTAGTAACTACCCTTTTAGGTCATTAAGATGACCATATCCAGCACAGATAGTCTGAATTTAAAGCAGTTTGTGAACCACTTACACAGAAAACCTTTTCCCATGTTATTCTCATTTTGCTGATAGGAAATGGAGGCCCAGAGCCCTGTTCAAGATCACTCAACACCCCTACAACCAAGATGGGCAGAGAAACCACAGACTTTGTGCCCAGCCCTCAGCCTACCCGTGGAAGCCCCTTCATGAGTGATTCAGGAGACATTTTGCCGTGTTGCACCAAGTACTGCAACACAAGCTTTTGGTCAGGATGGCAAAGCATTGCTTTTCCCTTACACGGTGTTACAGAGATAATACCTTCTAAGATGTCCTCTTCCTAAGCCTACCTATTCCTACCTAGGCTATTACAAGCCACCTGTATTGATGATGATATATGTAAGTGAAATAGGAATCAGTAGCATAAAAATGTTATTCTCAGGTAAAACTTTAAGTCCATTTTAATGATTTGCTGTATATATGCAATAGGAAGATACAGTCATGGAGTAAAACAAACAAAAAAAATCCCTCTGTTCTGCAAGAGGTAGTAGGATGGGACAGGTAAAGCTCACTGTAGAGGCACCTAAGCGTGTTGCTGAGGTGTGCAAGTTTTTCCACAAATAGCAGTGCCCTCTCATGGAGATACACATACCAATTCCTTGTGGTAGTGGTGTGGTCTTGCTTTTTGACATTTTGCTTAATTTTTTTATTTTTGGGGGGTTATTAGCCCCATTTCTTCAGTGCAATAATTGGATTATTGTCAGAAAAGTCAGGACAAATCAATAAGCGAGAGTATTTAAAACACTGTACGCATCCACATTGAGGAAAACCGCAGTAAAAAACCATTATTGCTATACAAGCATCAAAAATGTCCAAACAACATATTCTCTACATCACCAGAATGGCTCCTGGAGAAGCAGGTAGGCTCTGTGGTTTACACCAAATATGCATCGATATTCATGAAAGCATACCCACAGTATTAGCTTAATAGTGCTGGCTATAAGACATTAAGTTGTCTTATTTATTTGGATGAGAAGCATCATGTCAACTTCATGCCTGGTATGAACGGGACTCAACCTTCACATGTGTGTGTCTGATTATAAGGCAAGCAACAGCTTATGGTGCCTTTCAGCCCTGATCTGGATGACCTATTGTACTACAATATTAATCTTGTTGGCAAAAATAACCTTCTGAGGCAAAAATACTGATGGTCTGGGGTCCTGTATAACCAACATCTCTTAACACAAGATCAATAAAATTATTTTCTGTATGTCCAGAGGTGGCGGAAGAAGGGAGAAACCACCCCCAAACCCCCCTCACTTATGCTAAGCTCTTAAGTAAATACAAAAAAGTTGAAGACTTACCATTACCACTTAAACCTAAATTCTACAAAACATTTATTAGCTTGAGTGCTTAGCTCAAGACCCAATGATTTAATTTTGCTGTCCTGTTTACATTTGTATTTGTAAAACAAAACTTATGATAGTCATAGTAAATCATAGTCCTCCAACAGCAATTTTTACAAGTTTTTTTTCATAGTACAGTTAAAGCTATGAGCAACATACAATAACTGTTGAAACAGTATTACGCTGCGGACTGTTCTACTAGACTCCATCTACCCTGCTAAATCCACTCTAAATTTTGATGCCACATTACTTTGTCAATGCAGTTATGTCTCATCATAACCCTTTGGTCAAACATTCAGTAACACTACACTTCCATAATCACTACTTTCTATGTATATTGTTAGAACTAAACTTTTTGTAGTAATACATAAATTGTTTAAAATGCTGTCAAACTACTACAAGTACTTCACTTGAAAAAAAGAGTACTGGACTACAAACTAGTGGGTGTCACTTTTCCAGAAGCATTATTAATGGGGACTATCTTAGTCTTCAGTAATGAGGAACGACAGGCTGTAGCGTTTCTTCCAGTTAAGAATAGAAAATAACCGTACTTGCAAGAATTCAATTACTCTGCATTAAAGCCGCCATGGGGTTACTGTACATTTATACATCAGAAAGTCAGTAAATTATTTTTCTATAAATTAGTCTCTCAAAGTTGACTTTTTTTTTTCTTTCTGTTCTGAATGCCAAACTCTTGACTGCTTCTCCACCACAGAGACTTCATATCTGGATAGCCGACATCTGTAAAAACATTTCTAATGAAAACACTACTAATACAACCCCCTGGAGAAACAAATGAAATGAGATCTAAGTATGCAGCCGCCTTTCTACAGTTCTGTCTTGAACAATAGTGGGGCTAGTGCTTCCTATCCAAGACTTGACACAGGTCATGATCATTTAGGCACAGTAGTAGCAAAATAAATAATTGCGTAAATATGTAATAACTGGTATAAATACTTCAGTAGCACTTAGAAGATATGATAAAGGACTTCCATCTGTAGTTGTGCATTAAGGTTTATCTCAGTGCGTGGAAGGGAGAAGCATTTAAACTGCACTGAAATGAGAACTATGGATTGAATACTTGAAAGCTCAGTGCCAGACATAACATTGCTTCTTTTCTGCAACAGCAGTTTTGAAAGTGTATTAGTGCTAAAAATGTTGGATAACTGCTAAAATATTATAGAAACACTGGTTATAGCTTCACCCCAAAACCCAATATACTGGAAAGATCAATAACGTAACTATGTATCTAAATAATCCCGATACAAAGCCAAACAGTGCTGCCTTATTTTTAAAATAATTTGTCATATTGTTTTCATAATGCATTCTACTGCTTAAGTAAATAAGAATTTAGAGATGATTTTTCTGCTAAACAGTCTTAACAATTAACAGGGGAAAAAAGTCCATTTCTTCAGAACAGGTATCAAAATCTTAGCTAATGCTCCATATTAAGGTGTATAAACATATTACATCCAGATTAGCTGCCTTACTTTTAAACATATACTAAATAATTTGAGGCAACTCTTTGGTAGTAAAGATTGGTAATAGCAAGTCCTCACCACTGTAAGAATAATTAGCACAGAGACACAAGGGGATCCTCTCGCTGAATATTATCACCAAAAAGAACAGTGTTTCTAAATGCAGTCATTTTTAGCTGGGCTAATGCTTTTCCTTTAAAAGACTGGATTCGACAAATACAGGAAA
>VYZW01043021.1:0-10426 GCA_013401315.1 Balaeniceps rex | reverse complement strand
TCAAACAAAATAATCTAGTTGTGCAGTCTGAGCAAAAACTGACAAGCCCCAAAGCTAAGGAGACAAAAACTGGTACATTGACTGGGAGTAGGTGGGAGCCATACCCAAAGCAAATCTACAGTCCACATCCACAGTAAACCTACAGCCGCTAGAGCTTCGCCAAAAGCCCATAAATCTCATTTTCCAAAGGTAAGTTTGCTAGAAAACAGAGATGATTTTGCACTCTATTTTTCAAAGACATGGAATATCTAACATAGCAGCAATGTGTAATGCACAGACCAATGAGAGTGACTTCAGGTACTGAAGTTTGGGGTTAGGTATAAAATCACTCATCCCAATCCAACAGGAAAACTCTCAGAGTANTACCTTTAGAAAAATCATGTGGAGTCATTCATACTTTGCACTATCAAATTATATTTTGGCATCAACCAAGTACACCTGTCATATTTAATAGAAAACTGGATGCAGTGAGCCTGTAATATTTAAAACTGATGCCAGAGGAAATGAGGAATCAGAGAAGTACAAAGAAACAAAAAAGGCCAAACAGAAGAATCAATATGTCACAGTGTCTGAAGGTCTTTCCCATACAGAAGAAGATACTTATATATCTTACAGGGGACAACAACAGTACTAGCTTGTAGTGGGGTCCCCAAAATTTGGCAGGCAGAAACTGAGGAGAGGTAGGTCCTCTCATCCCAGCATGCTGCAAAAACAAAGGGAAGGGGCAAGGGAAACCTGCCAATTTGTACAAGCACATCTTAAACAACAGTGACAGCAGGTTAGGACTAATGCCTCTACCAAAGCAAAGAGGTCCCTTAAAGATCTGTAGCAAAAGTAGTGTCTGTGCCTGATGGGGAATCCACAGATCCAAGCCACTGAGAAACATCACAGATACACCAGAAGTATCTAATACGCATTATGCAGTGCTCTGCATGCAACACCTTGCCTTAACTACACATAATATGCCATATTATTTGTGTTTAGCAAAGTCTGAAAGTCTACTACATTAGCACAATATCACCAACACAGCTGTGTCCATAATAATCCTCATGAACTCATCGTAAATGCTGCTCCTCAGAGTAGCTTTCCTGCAACTCTCAGCAATGTTGTGCCTCATAAAAATATGACTTAAAAAATTCAGTTGTGCTACTACTGGGTTTTGGTATTGCTCTGTCTTGGACTGTCTGGACTGAATTGGTTTGTTCTGCTTCTGTGCTCATTTTCCCTGACAGCTGGGGAACCACAATATGTGTTCACATCTTTTCCTCATGAGATGTGGCTATTCCCAGAATGAGAGTTTCTTTATTAAGAAATCTTGCCTTGCTTCCCAGTTACCAGTTGTCTTCTCAGTTGTTTCCATACTGTGTGGCTCTTTTATGAAATGCAATCAGCTTATAAATACTCCAGTAACGACATTTCACTTGTTGCACTCATGATAACGATCTATGCTGTATACTCCCCTTGACAATACTGTGGAAACTTTTACTAAAAATAACCTCCAAACTTCACAAAATCCTTAGGGGACAAATAGATCACTATTAAAGACCAAGTAAACTTTTTCAGGCATAACATAGCAAATGAATGCATTTTTATATAAGGTGTTTATTATATCTATAAACACAAAGATTTTTTGAATATGCTGACCACACTGTCACTTTTTCAGATTATGTTTAAGTTTGTGAAACAGGTTTACTTCATTTCCTCAGGAGTAACTGAATATCTGAGAACATGAGCTTCAACTTTTGAGTGTTCTTGCTTTTCATATGTCACTTGACCTTGTTGCTGCTCTGCAGCTGGGTGAACATCAATCTTGCAATTTGGGAAAAAAAATTTGAAGACCTATCAAGGAGGTTGAATTTCTTAGGAAAATAAAATTCAGGAATTTTAAAACGAGGGAACAGATAATCATGATTCAATTGTTTTTTATTCAGGATTGTGCAGACTTTACCTAAAGCATTATATCTGAAAAGAAAATACAGCTACTGTCACATTTAATTCAATTTGAAGATAGTTTCTCTAGCCAGACTTGCACAAAAGGGAAACATATGTATATATAGTCCAGCTTAAAAACAATATGGCCACCTCTTTGTCTGGTTTATTTAATTGCTTTCCTGCCAGGGATTGTGGGAAGTCTCTCTTTTTCCTGAATGAGTGTCCCATGCCATTTAAAATACACCAAATATTTTGAATTTACTGATCTGTGAATGTCTGTCCAACCCACAGCTATTGACACTAAAGAGCTACATGTGGTGTCTCCTACATGGCAGGCTCACGCTTCAGTCTGTTTAGAGTTTGTGTTCTGTGAGCATCCACTGAGGGCTGTTTGTAATAGCCTCCTCATGCATGTTCATGCTGCTGGACACCAGGCTATTCCTCACATCAACCTGAAGTTAAGAACCGTAAGCACAGTTAGCACTAATTTGGTTTTAAATCTATACACCTCCCACAAAGTCCCAGATCTGCTTTTGTACCTAAAGCATGAAGAGGGTAAGAGTTCTTCTTAACGGCTGAGACTGGCTATAATATGGGTCAGAATTTTTGTATGTCTCCAAAAAGCTGAGAAAGGAGCAGATAATTGGAGCATGATACAACATTGTGAAGCAGGCTGATACACAGAAGGACAACAGAAGATGATGAGAGAGGCGCAAAGATGGGGGAGGGCATGTGAAGGACCATGTGCCAGGTTCCTCACCTACCCCAGTGCAGGGATGGGGCTCAGCATCCTCCATTTCTTTCTTGTGGTGGCACTCTACAACAGATAGCTGGCAGATAAGTAAGGCTTGCTGTTCTTACGGGAAGGTCCCTGAAGTCACCTTTCACAAGGATTTTTAGTAGCTTGAACTTGGCTTGGTTTCATCCTGTTTGCAAGGGAAATGGGACTGCAAGGCGGCTGGGCTGGGAGCTTTGGGATCTTTGGGGGCACTCTGGGACCTGAAGACCCAAATGCGATGTAAGTGTAAACAGCTTCAATTTGATGCTTCTGAAAGAGAGATCTCCATGGAGGAATGCACCTCCTGCAGATAAGGGGGTCAATATTTGTACAACTGAAAATGTACAAAGCAATAAAATTATCATTAAGGTAATACAGAGCACAAGTAAACTAAAAGATTCCTGTCACCTTCACTGGGCTTGGGACAGGTCCCATAAATAAACCCATTTGCTCTAGTTGCAGGCTAGCCCTTTTTGAATTTTAGGCTGACAGATACCTACTTGCTTACATGCGCTTAAAAGTCTTGAGGCTTCCTACAGAGCTGCCTACTCTTTACATTTCCCCATCATGCTCTGTGCTGTGTTGCAGCTCTAAACAATTAAGGAGTTTACAGTTTCTTTACCCCAAGCATATGCCAAATCCTGTTCTTACTTATGACATGGCGTGATTCAGCACAATGAAATCAGCCAATAGACCAGTATTTATCCTATGAATTTTCTAAGAGAAGCATAAGCAAAAAGTGAAGATTTATTAAGAAGGCAATTGTTTGTGGTTTAGCATTGTGTCTAGCATTGTAAGTGATAATTCTATTTCATTTTGAGTAAAGCAGAAATAAAATGTTTAGAGTATAGTAAATGCTCAAATGGATGTATTATGCTATGCTGGCATTTATTTTGTTCATGTTAGAAAAATTAGATTAGCTTGTCTGGTAAACCTTACTTAACAGTAAAGCTATACAATGACTGTCATTAATCATTTCCATGTTATACACACATCTTGTAAAAAGTTTATATATGCTTGAAATTAACCTTGGATGTATTGTTTTGGTTTCATAGCAGCATGTTTTACGTGTTTTTTTCATTTCCAAATGGAGATAAACCCAATAAGTTGTTTTGCAGCAGGGCTTTTCTTTCCTATTTTTTTTTTAACATCTCTTCATACTCTTATGGTCTGCTTGGCTGCTAAGAATGACAAACCCCTGGTTTTTGGCAAGTATGAGAGAGCACAACCCTGTTGAACAATTTCATACAAATATCTATACATATAAGGATCTTTTCAATATACATATCAAGTGGTTTTCGTATTCGTGCTATCTCTTCACCACAGCCTCACTTTTCCAGTGCCACACATACAAGAGTTTTCCATCCAATTCCAACCCCATTAACAGCTGAGTGTGAATAATGACAAGGGAGCTGAGGAAGACATAGGGGTGAGGACAGGACCAGGGACAGGACTTGAACTGGGTGGGGAAAATGGCTGTGAGGGAATGATTTCTTGGTTAAAAGAAGCTGTGGGAGATAAACCAGTCCCTTAGGGAAATCATGTGGAGGAGGGGAAAGGCCACTGTAGTGGCAAGAGCCAGAAGTTGAAAGAACTCAGGAGCTGGCAAGAGTAGACATCTGTTTAGGCAGTGCTTAAAAGGTTAAAACTTCAGTAGTTAGCTGCATCTTAACCATTCTGGGAGATGCTTGTGTTTTGCTGTGGCTGTGGTCAGAAGAACCCAAAGATGAAGAAAAAAAGATGAAGATGTTACAACAGAGACAGTACCTGTGGTTAGCATCTTGAAAGATCGGTAGATATTTCACCAAAGTAACTATGCAGCAAATGATCCCACCTGTGAAGTGTGACTTTGCTACAACTGAAGAATGAATTCAGGAGGTAAAGTCTGCAACAGGGAGACAGCCCTACTTTTAGAGTTACGTCCCAGTGCAGTCTGAAAGGCAGAATGACTAGTGACCTTTCTTAGTTTTAGGGCAGAAAAACGCACTTCTCCATATATCTTGGTACAACAAAAATGGAAGGCAAGCCAGAGGAAGAACCATAACTAACTGCTACTATCAGAGCTGCAAACTTTCAACAAATAAGGTCCAAAGCAAATGTTCAAATCATTAAGGCTTTAGGATGGGCTTAACTGTACCCAGTGTGTTTCTGTGTCAGTAGGAAACAGGATATTACCCAGTGCGCCAGTATGTATTTAAAAGGAAGACAGCATATGGTGAGAAGCAGTGCTTGTGAGGGTGAGCTCTGCAGCGTGCAGGTGCCGAGCCGGCTTAGCAAACATTGAACGTAAAGGCTGCGTCCTGCACAGCCATGCTTGCCATGAGCTCAGCCTCCCTTGCAGCGTGCTCCCTGGGGCAATGACAGTGAAAAAAGGGGTGCCATCAGTGCAGTTCTGGCTAGGGTGAGAGAGGCAGATGTTGAGCTGCTCAGCCTTGTAGACGGCAGCTGTGTTTTGGGTTATGACTATTTGCTGAGCAGGGTAGGGGAAGTCAGCAGCCTTGCAATGTGTGAAGGAACAGTCTGTCTAACATGTAGCTTGTTTTTCATGGACGTGATGTAGTGGGAGCATTTTCCTCATTCCGTATGGAAGTGAAGGAGGCCGTCAGTGGACTAGCAGCTGTGAAGCATAATTACTGTTAGACTCAATCTCAAATGAGGTCATAATAATAAATATCATAAACATTGTAATGTACATTTGACAGTCTCCTTCAACATCTGTGGTTTGCTTAGTATTTGTGGCACCCATCACTTTATGGAAGAGAAAATGATAGATATTTTTGCTAATAAAAATTGGTCTAGATTTTCTCTGTTTCCATCTTTCCCCTTCTCTATTCCTACACTAACTCTCTGAATCTTTTTTGAAGTAATCTGCTATTCAGATCCTTTTCGCTAAGGCCCAGTTTCCTGCTAAGAAAATCTCATAGAGGGAGAGGGAGTAAGAGACAACGATACAAGGCAGACACTGTTTTGCAGTAGAATTTCTTAGATTCTGGCATAACTGTTTCTCTGCAGTAAATGTATGTTTTCCATCAGACTTTGCTCTACCATGTGGCCTAATCTTCTTGATATTTTGCCCAACCTATTATGAGCTCAAGCTACTATTTCTTTCCTTTGTACAAGCCAGTAATATAAATGCTAGAGCAAATGGTATAAACCCCAATGGAAAACACATATCTATTTCATTGGGGTTATTAGTTGCCAGTGGGAATAAACAGATTTTTGTCTTTGAAGAGCTCACTAGCTTCTAAGAAAAAAAAGCAATACAAAAAACCTTTCTAACCTTGTAAATCTATTGGGACACAAAAACAAAATTTAATGTAGTATTTTTGGGAGCGTCTGCTGACCTTGGCTTCAACAAACCTTGTGAGCTGTACTTTAGCCCACACAGCTTTAGATGCTCACAGTTAACTTAGAAGATATCCATTACTGCTTGTGTCCAAACTGAAAAAGGGTGTTGGTTTAGAAAACAACTGCCTGAGCTTCCACGATGAACTCCTCTATTAGATCATCCCTATTGCTAGCTTTTCCCTACTATTTTTATACTTACCTTTTCCTCAAGGTTGGCCAAGACAGTATTTTTCTTGGACACTGTAAGGCACCCACCAATATTGCCTGAAAAATCTTATCAGAAGTGCAGTGCATGCAGGAGGTGCAAACCCCCAGCTAACTGTCTCACTCTCTGTTTTCATTAGAAAAAAAAAACAAACAGGAAACTAGCAAGATATGTTGGGGCAAATATTGTGATTCTTACTTGATCAAAATTGCTATCAACTTTGAAAGGAGGATCGTTCAAGAAAATACCAGGAAGTCTGCTGGTTTTGTTTTCCCAGAAGGCAGTCACATCCTGCTGGTGGTCTTGTCTCCAGACTGAATCTCTAGAGGGAATTCTAAAGAATTGCTTTTAATCATATGTGCTTCAGAATACAAATCATTTTACAAACTGGAAAAAGAACCTGTGGGTAAACAGCATATATCAGAAAAAGGTGGGAAAATTATTTTTTATTGGGGATCAATTTTACTGGTTCCATACCACTTAAAGTAATGGTTTTATGATGAAAAATACTATATAGAAAGAATCAAGTAGTTAAACTTAAATGGAATGATTTTCACCCAAAATGTATGCATGTGAGCTTGGAAATGCTGGCAAATTAAAATTTCCAGACTTGTAAATACAAATCCCTGAATAAATTTTCTAAAATCCCATAAACAAATCTAATTGTGCTGTTAAATCTAATAAATCACATTTTTAAATGGATTGTTAAAGCCATCAAGGGTGATTGACAATGTATTTGAATCTAAATTCAACCTTCATAGTCTAGGCTAACTAGTAATTGCAATACCTGAGTTGTTCACAGTTATATATACAAATTACTTATTTGATCTAAGGGAATAGTACCAAAATATTCACAACAAGTTGTAAGCTCTTAAGGAATATTTTTTTTCTGTATCGGTAGAACTGGTCAGTGCATATAACTTCAGGTTTTATTGAGATATGAAATAGACATAGGCAGCATGACTATTAGTCCTCCAAGAACAAGGCCACAGTAACCTCAGGATTCAGATTTCTATCACTACCATCTCTATGTCATCTGTCTTGTGGCCGCTTTACACTCCCACACACTTGACTCTCTGCTTAAAAATAACTGTTAAAATCAGAATTTCTATTACTGAAGGTCATGAACAGGGTCTTTCTTTCACTTCACCTACTATACATGAGTTTGTTTGAATTTCATGCCCAGTCCTTCTCCTAGCACAAGCACTGGATGTTTTTTATATAAGCAGTCTCATCCTCACTGTGAAAATTACCTGTAGCTGGCAATAGGTCAGCAGCTGCTTCTTTTTTAATGTAATGCCATTGGCTGTTATTAAGAGGACCTCACTAGTGAGCACAAAAGGAACAAGATCACTTTCATCAATTGTAGAGAAAAAAACATGAGGGAGAATTTGCCATGTTTGAACCACATTTTCTTCAGTAGTGTTGGTATTTTTTCCTGTCTCTCTCAGGATAGTGACAGGATTGTGTTCAGATTTAGTGACCCAGCTCACTGTCAACTCTGGGTCACCATGAAACAGAACCCTTGGCTCTTTTATGTGTTTGCACAATGAACAGCAATAGTCAAGGATATTGTCTGTAGACCGAGCAACCTTATCTCTCAACTTCCACCTATGTTAAAGAAAGTGTTTACCCTTCAGAAGAATATTCAGCATTTTGCAGCATGCCTCTCTATGTAAATAAAGTAACTGTACAACATTTTAAACATCTTAATAAAATACAAGAAATATAATCATAAATGAGTATTCACACGCAACCCCTTATCAAGACTGTTTGCTTCTGAACAAATACAGTTGGTTTCATGTGTACCATAGTCCCAGAATTAACATCTTTGTATGGAGCCAAAAACAGAATTGGAAGATCTTGTACATAAATTTGAATCCAACAATAAAGTTTCTCTAGTCATGTAAACAAAAAGAGCATAAAGGTGGTGGCACTATGCAGTGAAGATGGAATTGAAAGGGAAGACAATAGAGGCATAAGCCAAAATTAAATTAGTATTTTATCTTTCCAGAACGATGCTAATGTTGAATTCAAGAGCCAAGGCAGAATGGCTAGATGGCATGAGAGTATGGAACTAGATATTATTATGTTAAAGATGGTAACAGAATTTCATTCATTTACTGCCCCCAAGTCAGGGGAACTTCATAATCTTCACTGCAGAATCCTGCAAAGCCCTCCTCTATGGTACAGTAAGGCTCAGAGGAAGATCTTTAATATAGAGTGAATATCTAACCCGATTTTTTGTGTGCGTACGATTCATGTGCTGCATGTCTGTGAATTATAAAACATGTTTTCCTTTCTAAACTGGAGGCTAACCTTTTGGAAACAAACAAAAAAAGGCGTAAAGCTCATTGGATTACTAATGATAGGAATATGATAGGATACTGTTGTAATTGCAGCACATGCTATCCCAAACTTTACTAAGTAAAGCTGTTTCCAGCAGAGATTAAGAAATGCTGTTGCTTTTCTACTATGCAGAGAGAGATCCCGCCTGTAAGGAAGATGGATGCAAAGTGAAATAGGTGATGAGAAGGGATTTCTTGACAAATTGAACAGAAAGTGTTTCACAAGACAATAATAAATGGGCTTTATTGTTTTGTCAGAATTCTTTCAAATGAGAAGGCTTTATAGGTATGTCAGCTATTAAGGCCAGCAATGGTAATGACACAAAAGCAAATAGATATAAATCATCAGTATTTATAAGCTAAATATTTCTAACCATCAGTGTGCTATACAACTTTCCAACAGGAACAGTCATGGGAAAATAGACTACTGAAATGAGTGATGGTTCTTCATCTTTGTGGGTGAGATTACTTGGCATGCTGAGCAGACAGCAGGATTCAATGCTGCATTAAGAGCCTCCTAGTCCTGCACTTTTCAGGGTGTAGAGACCTGTTCTTGCCTGTTATAAACAGTGTAGTCAGTGAATTTTTATTTCCTCCTTGTAAATAATCTTGCAAGGTTTCTTCCTCATAGTATGAGATACTTCAAAGAGATGAGAAATAAATGTCTAGCCTGAAAGTCTCTGTGTAAAAATACAGAATCTAAAAGAGGAAAATCAGTAAGGTTGAGTGAGGAATTTTTACCAGGATCTCACTGAGTCAATGACATCTTAGTGTCTGAAGGAAGAACCACAGGTGGACTTCCAGGGATGTGGGACAACACCTGTAATCATCTGAGTTATTTGAAAGTGTGCATTAAAGGACAAAATGTGAAAGGTACCAGTTCTGGACGTATAGAAACCTCAATCAGGGGACTTGCACTAGCATATCCCTAAAAACTGTATATTTAAGGATATCTTAAGGTGCTTGCATCTTTCCTGGGCCTGTGTCATGGTTTAACCCCAGTGGGCAGTACAGGACATCCCTTTGGTCAGTTGTCCCAGCTGTGTCCGGCCCAGAATTCTTGTGCACCCCCAGCCTACTCGCTGGTGGGGTGGTGTGAGGAGCAGAAAGGGCCTTGACACTGCATAAGCACTGCTCAGCAATAACAAAAACATCCCTGTGTTACCAACACTGTTTTCATCACAAATCCAAAACATAGCCCCATACAAGCTACTATGAAGAAAATCAACTCTATCCCAGCCAAAACCAGTACCGTCTGTCCATAATTTCTGTCACACTTGCAGTACTTACTAAAAATATTTTCCTTTTAAGACATAGCTGTCAAAGTGTAAACAAAGACAGGTGCTGCCATTTTGGGTACGGAAACCCAGTTTGGGATGGTTTCCAGCTTTAAAAAAACAAAAAAATAGAAGCAACAGATGCCTCGCATTTCTTCGTCACATTCTGAGGCTCCAACCCTGCAGGTAGACCCCATGGGTGATTCCTGTTGAGGTCTGAAGTACTTTTATAACCCATGTGTGAATTGCTTATATATAAGCCTAATCAACTTCTATAGCATGGTAAGAAATTCTCGCCTTCTTTGTGAAGGAAGAGTTCATTTCTTGAGTCATGTGCGTTTTCATTGAGTTTATGTAAGCCTGACAACATGATGGAAGAAAAGACGAGTTATAGTCATAGGGGACTCCCTTCTGAGGGGAACAGAGGGTCCCATATGCTGGGCAGACCCTCCTCAAAGGGAATTCTGCTGCCTGCCAGGAGTCCGGGTTAGAGATATCACTAGGAAACTTCTCAGCCTGGTAAAGCCCACGGACTACT
>VYZW01043020.1:3404-15289 GCA_013401315.1 Balaeniceps rex | reverse complement strand
CTAGTGGAATGCCACTGGCATTACCATCTCTCTCTTCCCTTACTTTCCTCTAATTCCATCAAACAGACTTATTTTGGCTTGAAACTTTCCATATTTGCACTTTGTCCAGGAGCAAAGCTTTTTGGATAGTTTCAGCAAAACCTGTTATTTTTTTCCTCTCCACTTTTGTGGAAGCTTAAATTACTTCCAAACAAAAACAGTTCCAGAAATGAGCTCTGAGTGTGAAACTCTTTCAACAGAATATAGGAGGAGTTTGTCTCATCTGTTAAAATGTAGTAAAAGCATAAAGTACGCTGGATCTAATGATCAAATCTATTACAGTCCAAATTACCACATGTCACTCCATGTAAGAAATCACCATCTATAGACATGGAGCTGTATTAAGACCTGGAAAGAGATGAGCTTTTTTTGCACAACCGTGTGCACATCTCTAAAACACATCAATCTGCTTGGAATATAAATAAATCATCACTCTTTTCTGATTTTCCCCCATTTAAAATAAAAATACAAAGAGTAGTTTAAATAACAAGAGGGGGTATTTGTAATACCGCAGTCACTCACAGACCATGACCTTTTTTGGATATAATTGATGATAAAAGTGTTTTTTCAATGGTGTTTGGTTAATGGAAAAAATTGAATTTTCCTTACAAAAAGTGTAGCCTTTTTAAAAATAAAAAGCACAGGGTGAAAAAAATCTGGAAAAAAACAACTAAAAGTCTTCTCCCCCTTCTAACCTGGAGGCCCTTCAATATCCTACTACCATTTTAACACAACCTTGTCCTGCAGTTTATCAGCCACTGCTGAGAGACACTTTTTTCACTGTGGCCAGAAGAGGGAAAACCACGATGCAGTGATGATTTAGTCCCATTCCTAGAGCCTTGCTTTTTCTCCTCTTCTTCTACATTCTGCTGCAGCTCATTCTAACCTGCTTTGTGCAAGCAAAAAGGGTTCCTGGAACCCTTTTCCAGTAATTGACAACAGTACAATACTCAAGCAATGCTCAAAACCGAGCACAAGACATTTGTTCACCTTCACTGCTTGCTGGCATAAAAGTAAATCTTCCACATAATTATCTATCACATACAGCAATCTGGATAAGCAAAAGGCTAAATTAGCTTGCTGGAAAACAATAAAAGCCTGCACTCATATTTGTAATGTGCACTCAGAAAACCTCAGAACTGTGTAGAAATGGATCTGTTTTCTGCATTATATCCTGTGATGTTACTTATCTCATTTAGACAATTAATATGAAAAAAAATAAAAAAAAAAAAAAAGAAGAAACCCCATGCAGTCAAACAAGGGGATAATGAGGAATTGTGCTGCTAAAAGTGGGAGGCTAGCACTGTCCTTTGAGCAGAACTATTTGGAAGAGCAGACGAGAACAGAGGCTGGACTGGTATCAAAGCCAGAGTGTAATTAGAGACAATTTCAAAGTCAATCTAGAGTCCCCAGAGAAGACAGGGAACATTTCTGGATTCAAAAGTATGACGGAAAAGCATGAGAAGAGCACGCCTTGTGCTTGGAGATCAAGCCATGTGCACATAAGCCACACATCAAGGGTGTTCGTATAGGCCCAAGGCTCCAGGCAGCGCTGCAGTGTAGCAGTGTTGGGTGAATCCTAACTCCACTCTGCTGGAAGAGGCAANCCACACTCTGCTGGAAAGAGCAACCAGGGGACAAACAAGGGGGCAACTGGGAAAAGGAAAATAAGAGGAAGGAGGAAAGCAAGAATCCAGAAAGCCTGGGAAGGGTTTTTAGGACTGCCATGAAGATTGAGGACAAGAGAGATTGGGAAGGACAGGGATCTGTCCTCATGCAGTGCTTCTAGACTCGGGCAGAGCTGGAAGAGAAGTAAATTGATGGGAGGGGAGACAAATGACACAAAAGCGTCTTAAAGACATGTGATTTGTCCAGTGCAGCTGCTGGGATGCAGGGTGTGTGTGCAAGGAGGGTAAGAGGCTCTCTTCTCTCAAAGGATCCTGCTCCTGGGACAGGGCAGACTCAGAGTGACACTTGCATCCACATCCGTCCATTTGCATGGACTGCTCATTGCTCAGTTGTGACCCAGTTACTGGAGCCCCAACATCTGTGACTAGCTCCTGACAGAAGACTAGCTACCTGCAACTGACGCAACTGGCACTCAGGGCTGACATACGTGCCAGTCAGGAATATCAGGCCAGCAGGGACAAGTGTGATCAGAACAACATCAGCAGTGGAATACAGCAAAGCCCTGGTCTTAGCTTACAGACAGACATGACCAAAATCTACATAACCTGTGCCTATTTCACTGTCCTTTGTGACAGGGAGTTGCACAGAGCAGTGATACTCCAGGAAGATAGCACGTTACAATCTTCACGCATGCCTGAACAGACATTATTGCCCACCTTTCATTACCTCCCTGGCCTCACACGCAGGACCCTTGTCATAACAAGGGTCCTTGTTTGTAACCACAACTCCCTGCTGAGAGTGAGGAGATTCTCACAGACTTCTAATACCAATGCTTTTAGAGTGTTTAAGTAAATACTTTCCTTGCCTTGTCTAGATCTTCCATCCTCACTAAAGCAGTAGCTACTGAGACCGGAAAACATCACATGGATCCTGACACCAGTTTCAGTTCTCCCCTCTTCCCAAGGCCCATGTGGTTCATGGTGGAAGGGATGCGATACTTCCCTGGGAATTAGCACTTGTCTTTTCAAATACTGATCCTCACTTCTTCCCTTCCCTGAAGCTAGAACAAAGGGTGGGAGTCATGGCAAACCAATCTTGTTTACATGCTCCACCCAGCCCTAGTCTGAAGTGTGGGTGTTAACCTCACTGAGTTGGATGTGCTGCTGGATGTGCCTATGGATTTCTGCTGGCTGCTAAGAGGCAGAAAATGGAGTACGTTTTCTTCATCTGGGCCCAATGCTCCACTCCAGAACAGTGGCAGACAAAATTTCCTTGTAGTTCTGGAAACGCAGTGAAAGAGGTAAGGAGCTGCAGCAGGAAGAGAAAGGTGAAAGTATGCCTTGCCTCTCCCCTTGCATTTATTGAGCCCCTTAGATTCACACAACTTGGCATGTTATTCTTTTGGATGTGTTCTTGAAGGTTTATTCAAGCACTGGTGCAACCTCTGACTTGCTACCTTTCATCTCAGCTCCCTATTTCTCCTACTTTTCTGCCTTGGTTGGCCAGAGCATAAACATGTATGTCTAAGAGCTGTTTCTCTTGTGTATGCACTGTAGTTGGTTCAGTATCTTTGGCTATGCATGTAACAAATAAGTCTGTAACTAGTAAATATTGCAATTAGTGCATACACTGGGAGCTCTTCGCATACTGAAGAAAAACACTCTCCTACACTGAAGAAGTTTTCCTACTAGGGTACAACTATCAGGGCAAAGCTGTGTTCTGTGTCCACCATAGTAAAAGTACTGGCCCTTCTTTAAACTGAGGCAAGCATTTGTAAAAAGCTTCTAATGGATGTGGGAAGAATGCATTCAGGTCGAAGGGCACCTCAATCACATACCAGCTCCAAATGCAAAGAAGAAACTCTTCTCTGGGTACTCTTCCAGCAGGTCCTTCACCCTCCTGCCCATTCGCTCATTTCGCTTGTAGATGAGCTCCTGACGGAAGTAGCTGTCTATCTCTTGGGCAGTAATGCGTTCATGGGCCGGAAGTGTAGCATTAATGAAATTTGGGACCTAAGGTAGAAAAAAAAAATGCCTTCATGAAAGGGACATTTATTTCACAGGCAGCCATCATGCACAGGCATTTTGCTCCATCATTGAATGTGGCAATCGCCTTGTCCCTCAAGGCACATCCAGTAGGACAAAACCCAAAGAAAGCTAAAAAATGACTTGGCGAACTTCTAATAATGCATAGTGCTTCACTCCTCTCAACATATCATCTCATAAGCCAGCCAGCTGCATATTTTTTTGATGCAAAGTCAACAAATACTCTCGGTTTGCCACACCGTAGATCCCAAATCCTGATTGCTTGGCTGAAGAAATTAAGTATTTGCCCCTGGCTATCTTTAGCTACATACCTCTTCCTTAAATTGCCATAGGTATGACATAACTATAATGATAATTACACTCTTCTAAGAGAGTTTGACTGGTATCAGACCCCACAGGCCATCGAAGAATATCTGTGCAATTTGAACTAGTTAATAAAAAGATCCCTAAACTTTCCAAAAGAAAGAGCGCCAGATTTTGTTAGGAAAGAAAGTATAACCACCTCCAGTTCCCCTGTCCTCAAGGTACCTTTTAAAATGCTGGCTTCCTCCCCTGAGGCTCCCAGGACAGCTGTGGCTGCACACTACCTTGACCTCTTGCTAGTGGAGAGAAATGTGGGTCTGGAATTGCAGCCATCCTGGCTTCTTGACAAGTAGCTTTGGGCATTTCATCCCATGCTACAGGAACTGCTAAGGAAAGGGCCTGCAAGTGGTGGTTTCTGGGGAGCAGAGCCACTAAGCCAGGTGCTTTCCCTTGCAAGGCTGCAGCTCTGGATCCACTCAGACTATTACCAACTTTTTCCGAAGTGTTCTTAGCCCACAGTGGGTCATCTACTGGGCAAGCATGGGATCAAATACAATTTACAGAGAACTTCTGCTTAAAAACATAAGCTGATAGTGTTGCTGGCTATTACTACTCAGTTCCACTGTGAGGGAGAGTGCCCTGCAGTGGAGCCCCTCGTATAAGTAAAGGACACTTACTCCCTCAGAGAGATGCATGTCTCGGCAAGAGCTGTTCTCTCCAAGGACCTCAAGGCAATGCTATCTGTCTGCAGTCTGTAATACCTCAGCAGAATAGTGATGCAGCGTCTGTACACTCTTACAGTGCTGGCCTCCTTTGAGAAGTGCTTTGAAACCTATGAATGAAGTGCACTGTGTAAGAGTGTTAACACCCAGGTTGCCTGCACCTGCAGGCTGAAGGGTGTGCAGGACAGGAAAGTAACAACACGCGCGGAAAGCTCAGTGCCAGAGAAGCAAGGGTTAGTATAACAGTATTTCCAGCTCTGCAGCACTGCACTGGATATGTCAGAAGGCCATAGGAAAATGGTTATTCAGCAGGGAAAGCCCAGGTACCAACACCCACTTGTTCAGCACTGCGAGGCTAGAGCCTACGTTTTCATTGACGTGCACGAATTGCCAGGCAGCACCTCACGGACAAGAATAGAGTGGCCTGATGTCTCAGTCTGAGGTTAGCTAATCTAACAGCCCAAACAGGCCAAATTGGTCCCTGCTGGGCATTTTCTCGTGGTTTAAAGATCAGAGCATTGCATTCCACCGTGCTGCTTAGGAAACCGTCTCCATAAACCAAGTCTGTGAGGCCTCAGAAGGTTTTCTTTTCCTTAACATTCAGTCTAAATCTATCTTTTCTTTGTTTCACTCCATTTCTCTTCTTTGGACCTTGCTCACAGTACACAATCATACTGAAAGGGGACATTAAAAAGCTTGCAACTTGCCCAGCTTTACACAAGCGTCCAAGTCACGAGTGCATTTCTCTGTTGCTATTTGCACAAAAGAGCCTGCTGCTGCTCTCTGTTGGCGCTAAGTTCGCTCATACCTAAGCTACCGTAATTCCACAGGATCCTTAAGAAAATAAAGGATTAACTCATAGAGCTTTGACACTAAAGCAAACACAGCACTCGCCCAAAAGGGAAAGCCAGGTGCGCCTTCGCTGCTTGCATGCAGCAAGACAGGGGTGAGGTGGTGCATACTCCTGGGACAGGAGGTGCAGGAAAGCAGATGCGCCAGGGAGCCAGAGACGTGCCCTTCGCCCTGGCCTGTAAAGGGCCTGCCTGAGGAGAGACGAGCATGAGTGAGACAGGGGTTAGCACTACGGGGACACGTGCGTAGTACAAGGGCTGCGGTGGCAAGACTCACTTGAGAAGTGTCATGGTTGAAGATGATGGAGCTGAGGTCCCCACAGTTGTAATGCTTGATAAGGTCTTCTGTCGTATAGGGGATCTGGAAACTGCCTGCTCGGAGGCTCTCCTGCTGCAAGAGAGTCTGATTCAAAGCAAAGACCACCTGAGGGAGGGGGAGAGGGAGGAAAAGACAGAGTTCCTGGTGAGTTCTTGTCTTGCCCCTTGAGAAGGTCACAGACATACAGCCGCCCGCCAAGGGCTCTCTGAAGCTGCTCCCACTCCAGGCGTGCCAGTCCATGTGTTGTCAACCCGCACCTACTCCAGGTCTGCAGATGCTCACACCTCAGGTCCCACAAGCCTGCTCATAGGGAACTGACTCGCCACACGTAACTCCAGGAGGTTTTGCCCACGACAAGATTCATACAGAAGGCATGAAAGGGCAGACTGAAATAACGGCAATCTTGCTCCCCTAGACAACAGTTCGCCTGACCACCATAGAGCCCTAGGGCCTGATGCGCTCCTATCCCCACATCTCCTCAGCCACCTACCTAAATTAAGCATGACTTCTCCTTGTTTGCCCTTTCTTCCTCATTCGCAAGGAACATTAACGCTGTCATTTCCTGCTTCGTATCTCCTCCTTCCACACACCCTGTACATTTCAGGCAGGAATGGCTCTCTGGAGCAGGCCGGCGAAGGATGGTGGATGCCAGGGAATGCAGGCAGCCACCCTCCCTGCAGGCAAAGTCTGAGGTCAGCGGCCCCGCAGCGGCACAGCACTCTCCCGGGTCTGACTGCCTCTGCAGGGATGGGGGCTGCTGGTGCCCGCGCTCCCTCTTCCTCCTCAGCGTTCATCTGGGAACGCAAACACTCCCATGCCCTTTGCCTCAAGCCAAACCAGAGTGGCTGCCACAGCTCCTACCCTCAGGGAGCCTCTCCCTTGACTGGAAAGGGAGAAGATCAGCTGAGGTCTCCTCCAGGTGTTGCTGCTTCCCCACCTCCAGCACAGCATGGCCCTCCCAGGGCGGTGGCCTCAGGGCCCGACCCAGAGAGAGCTGCCACTCCAGCTGCCTCCCATCTGGAGCAATGCACACCCCATGAGGATGACCGCCACTTAAAAGGCACAAGAGAGCAGTTTGGAGCAACACTTGACAGGGGCCTCTGGAGCCAAAGAGATGATGCAGCACCTCTGTACCTCTCCCTCGCTGCTCCATCTGCTGCAGCAGGCAGCCACCAAGCCCCAGAAAGGCAGGGAGCCAAGGAAGGTCTTGGGGCAGAAAGTCCACAGGCTGAGCATGGGGTGCCAGTGGGCACACCGGCAGGGCACGGAGCTGGTTACTTGCCCACGCAGCCAGCAGCTCTCCATCAGCATGTGACAAGTAAAACACTGCCATCTCTCCTGAACACAGCGCTTACTCAAGCTACCGCTGGTTTGACACCAAGACTAGACAACTGTTAACAAGCCTTCCTACTACTTACTAGCTTTTTTTTTTTTTATTTCTAAAGGAAGTAAGCTGAGAAATATTGCTGAGGTCTTGAAACACACTTCAAAAGTTACTCTTGGGAGGGTTACTTTCCAAGCTCTGGTGACTCTTTGTAGCCTGATGAGGCTATTAACTCCTGAGTAATTAACTCCTCCTGGATATTTGTCTCAAACACCATCAAAAGCACTCTGGAACTGGAGGTATTCACCAACACCATGAAACTCACACAGCAGTAAGGATATTCTTAAGGTACCGAGATTATGTGAACCAAATCTTGGAACTACAGGACAGGGCAGATATGGGAACGAACAGGTGCAGTTTGCCATGCCGCAGCACAACAATCTGCCTCCTACAGAAAGGTGCAGGTCCCACCAAACTTGAAATCACGCTGTCCCCATTACAGCTAGAGCTGCCCATCTGGATCCAAACCACTGTGTATTTAACCGAATATGACAGCACGTAACTTAGCATTAGTTCTGTAAGGGTGCTCATGAATAGCAACATTCACTCCCATCTCATTTTTTTAAAAAGGGCAAGAATTCATTTTGTTGGTACAAACTGCACCTGATTAAAAGAATACCTGCAGGTAGACACTCAAGAAAGTTACCTCAAACTAACCAGTGGCCATCTTGCAAAGAACCTCTGTTTAATTTGGAAGTAAATTAAACCAGAACAAATCGAAACCACTTTATGTCTGAACAGAAGTTTGCATGCAGGCTGGGGTTTATTGCACTCTGAAGCCATCGTTTTCCATTTGTTTGGCTTCACTTCCCACACAGAGAAGCCCTAATGGATGTTAATGACCAGACAAGATTCACTGAGAGACAAGCCAAATGCTGAAAATGTGGGTTTTGTACAGCCAGGACTGCTAGGTCATGCCAGGAAAATCTCGTATGTACAATCAGTCCAGCCAAAAGCACTTCCACGGGAATGGCTTATTTTGTAAGCTATTTGACTACCATAGCGGCATCCGCTTGGACAATTTACCATTAAAGCAGTATGTCCCCTTCTAAACCCTGCAGCCTCTGAAACAATGAGCAGGCAGTGCCTGTGCACAGAGCAGGAGTAAGACCTGGGACGGTCTCCTGAGCTGGTCAGGTACTCGCTCTGCCTCAATGTGGAGTAAGCACATCAAAGAGGTTTTGCACTCTTTACCATTTGATTTTCATCTGAACACAAACCAGCGGACGGTAACCGGCTTCTGTGGAGAAAACACCAGCCTGCTGGGCAAGACATGAGAACAAAGCAAACCTTCTTCTCTCCACTGTACTCCCACAGCCTGCACTCCTGCTGTCGTCTGCTCTGCATGCTACCCTCTGCTCCACACACATCTCTTCCCTCCTTGTTTGCAGTGTGCTTCAGATGAAATAGATTCAGTCTCTCCTCCAAACAGACCTGGCCTGGACCATAGCAGCCAGGTCAAGCCACACAGGCATCTTCCTTCCTCGTGCCCACCCACTGGCCATAAGAAACTAGCACACAGTAAATTGCAAACAGCTAAATAAATCTGTCTCAACAGCACAGTTTAAAACCACAATGACTACCTGCAGTTATGGAGGATTACTGCACATGTTTACACAGGAATAGAGGCAACTCACCCCCCCTACCCTTATATTTCTAAACTTACTGCTGGCATGACACAAAGCTGTCCTGGTGAGGCAGCTTTGACAGCTCTCTGGTGTTTGCTAGGAGTACATCTTTCTGATGGGGGGGGGGAGTGTTGATAATGGACACATGAAGAAATCTCAGTATGGCAGCAGCTGAATGGCTTGCCTGCCCAGCTGGGGAAGCACAAAAAACCTTTCACAATGAAGTGGTTCATGTTTCACCTCAAAGAACAAACAAAGGGTCCCAGCTCACTGCCCAAGACTCCATTCTGACCATGACTGCCCAGGGATGGAGCATCCAGCAGGCTGCCATGGACCCCACAGCCCAGTTGGTGGGTTTGCATGGCATTGCATGGGCTGTTTGGCACAGAGGACTACAGAGGACTGTTCCCTGCCAGGTCAGACTTCCCCATAAGCAACGTCTTTCCCCATTTGGATCTAGACCCGCATCCTATCACTGTGCATAGCACCTGGGAGAGAAGTCACGCAAGAACCACCTGAAGCCCACCCAGAGAGGGGACTTTCACCCTGGCGTTGTGAGGGACAGAGGTGGTCTCAGCTCCTTTGATGACAGCAGCAGCAGCCCAAGTCCCTCTGCACCATTCTCAACCACAGCCCAAGGAGCAAGAAAAGTCTAGATAGGACAAATGGGCAGAAACCAAAAGAGCATCAATGTCCTTCACAATTAGCCCTCCCTAATGAGTTACGGTAACTCATGTCATCAGGCTTTGCACAGTTGGAGGGCAGGAGATGCTATTGCCAAAAATACTCTCCACTTCAGGTGGTCTGAACAGAATGGTGGCATCTGCTGGAGGGGGATCATGGCACACTTACTGAACAGCTACACAGGATTACGATTTGGCATCAGTGTGTGTACAGAGCCTCTCAAAAGAATGTGATAGCTTCTCTCCATTTCTGTATCACTCACACCTTCTTGGGGGAACTGTAACTCCCCAGCAGGAAGAAAAGGGGTGTGGGGGTAAAGAGGGAGGAGCTGTTTGCAGTACCAGGTGTTGCTTAAAGCTGTGCCCTGGTGAGAAGGTTATCTTCAGTAAATAGTAATGGATAAACAGTCAGGATCTTAAGAGAAGGAAGATTCCTGAACCTACTGTTCTTAAAGAATTTCATTTACTGAGGTGGGTCTTAAACAGAGGTTGATAACTCTTATCTGTCATCATTTCTCAAAGAAAACAGACTAGGTGCAAAGTGATACTTAAGGAAGACCAGAGCCATCCAACTCTGCGGATCAGATCCCAGTCTTGTTTACCAGATGTGAAAAGCTGAAGAAGGTCAGCAGAGCATAAGAAGCACAGACCAGATCAGCAGTTGATCTGCAACTGCTACATTTGCTTGGCACAAATACTGCTTGCCTTCCTAGCTCCCCATTCAATCATTCAGTCCTTTCATTTGTAGTAAGTCCAAGGAGTTAAGAAGACAACAGAAAAGACGGAAAGGTTGAAGAGAAATTTTCAATTTGCTTAGAAATCAAACCCAAGAGTTCATGCTGAGCTGAACTCCTCCAGCAAGTGGTACAGAAAGCATGCATCTGTCTTCCAGGTCTCTCTTGCACTGCACTGTGTTTTACTAATTCCAAAATCTTTCCTGTGTTGGAATCCACAGAAATCACTCCACATTCATCCTCCTTGCAAAACTATTCTTCCTTACTTCACACCTCCCCCCCAGCAACTCTACCTTACTCTGCTCCATTAAGTGTATTCACACTAGAATCAAAGCATCTCCTGAAAAGATGTATTTGGAGAACAAAAGTAACAAGTTTATTAGAAAGGGATTTTTTTCATCCCACCTCCCATTTCCACTGTGATCTCTCTGTCTTCCCCCAACCCTCTCCCTTTTTGTACTGTGGAAAAAATCGATTAAGCTCTCTGGTATACGTATTGCTGCAAGCCTCATTCTCCTCCTGGAGATTTCTTCAGCTGTCAGGAGACACTTGTCCCCTTAGCTAGCATTGTTGGAGTGGCCTGCTAGGCTAAGGGGGTGGGGAAAAGGGGGTTAGAGCCCGGCAGATGCCTTTTTTGTCAAAGACAAAAGACCCCCTGCCATCCTCTCCACTTTTCAGCACTTTCATCCACACTGGATCAAAGTGCTATTCTGCATATGAAAGGAACCTGGCATTATGTGCCTCAAATTAGCCTATCGCCATCCCGCTAGCCTCCAGGTCTTCCCAACAAAAGCGCTCACATCTGTTCCATCATTTGCCTCATCTTCTGGGTTTTCTTCCTCTCCGCTCTCAGTTTTTGAGAGCCATTCAGCCCCTTGAATTATAGTCTGAGGGAGCATCTTCCTTGCTCTGGGATCGCTCAGCCGGACAATTTGCTTTTAATTGTCCTAAGGAATTATGGGCTGCTTTTGGGCTCTTCCCTGCAACCAACTGCATCCATTACGGCTTCCATTCAGGAACCAAAGTTCAAAGCAAAAAAATGGACTTTCAACACATTACAATTAGAACTCCTGCCTGTCTCCTACTCAGCATTTCTTCAGTTAGCAATGTCCAGCTTGTTTTGGATTAGCATTGCCACATAGCTCCTAAACTCAGGTCAAGATCAGACTTCGGAACAATTAACCAAATGAAAAAGAATTAGTAGCAAACCAGATNTTTTTTTTTTTTTTTACATCTTTGTTAAGGATTTTGTAAACATTAGCAAAGTTTGGTTTTAAAACCTTCACAAATCAAACCTTCATCAGATACATTTTTACCTCATCAAACAGAACTAGGGGCTAGCCCTTCTTATAATTTTCAGGTTTCTACAGTCCTGAACCAAAGTTCAAAGCAAAAAAATGGACTTTCAACACATTACAATTAGAACTCCTGCCTGTCTCCTACTCAGCATTTCTTCAGTTAGCAATGTCCAGCTTGTTTTGGATTAGCATTGCCACATAGCTCCTAAACTCAGGTCAAGATCAGACTTCGGAACAATTAACCAAATGA
>VYZW01043014.1:1702-36250 GCA_013401315.1 Balaeniceps rex | reverse complement strand
CCAATTTAGAGAGAAGGATGTTGTGGGGGACTGTGTTGAAGACTTTTTGGAAGTCCAGATAGGTGACATCCATTGCTTTTCCCTTGTCCACTGATGCAGTTACTCCATCATAGAAAGCCACCAGGTTAGTGAGGCAGGACTTGCCCTTGGTGAAGCCATGCTGGCTGTCTCAAATCACCTCCCTGTCCTCCATGTGCTTTAGCATTGCTTCTAGGAGGATCTGTTCCATGATCTTCCCAGGCACAGAGGTGAGGCTGACAGGTCGGTAATTCCCAGGGTCCTCCTTTCTGCCCTTTTTAAAAATGGGCACAATGTTTCCCTTCTTCCAGTCATGGGGGACTTCACCTGACTGCCATGACTTTTCAAATATCATGGAGAGTGGCTTGGCAACTACATCAGTGAGCTCCCTCAGGACTCTGGAATGCATCTCATCAGGTCCCATAGACTTATGTATATCCAGGTTCCTCAGGTGGTCTCAAACCTGATCTTCCCTTACAGTGGGAGGGGTTTTATCCCCCTGGTCCCCTGGTCTTGTTGTCCATCAACTCGGGAGGGGTGAGGAGAGAGGTTGCCAGTGAAGACTGAGACAAAAAAGTTGTTGAGTACCTCAGCCTTCTCCTCATCTGTTGATACTAGATTGCCATTCCTGTTCATCAGGGGAGGCACGCTTTCTTTAACCTTCCTTTTCTGGTTGATATACCGGTAGAAGCCCTTCTTGTTACTCTTTGCATCCTTTGCCAGGCAAGCTTGATACGTTCCCCCTCCCCAGCCTAAATATGTATGAAAAGATCACACAGACTCCTAGGCAGTCCTTTCCAGTGATTTCCTCTCCCTTGGATTCAGAAACTTTTTTCCCCAAGATCTAATTTGTATCCTCTTTGCAATGTAGTCTAGTTCCTGGGCCAATGATGGATGTCTCTCCATTATAGGCAGGGAAATAGGTTACTCAGTTATTTTCAACACCAGTTATGCTCTCAGTCGTCTCTCTTCTGAGCTAGGAAACCACTGTTCCTTCTATCTTTCTTCATAGGTCTTGTCTTCAGACATTTGCTCATTCTAATTGCTCCCCCCTGGCTCCTCTTCAGTCAGTCCGCAGTTTTTCGTGAAGTCTCTTGAGTTGAAGCCTTGCCAATACTAAGCTAACATGAATTGCATCAGTGCTGCAGACTGCCCTCCTGTTTATACAACCCAGAAGGATGACTCTTTTTCTACAGCAACATGACAGTGTTGACTTCTATTCAGTTCGTGAAGCGTGATAACCTTCCACTCCCTTGTGAGAGAGCAATATCCAGGCTGTTGTTACCCATACTGTGCTTGCACATTGAGTTATTTCAACCTAAGTGTCATACTTTCCACTTGTCCTTGCTGAATAACACTTTCCAAGAAAAATCTCAGGTTTCTCAAGATGATTTTGAATGTTAGTCCTTTCCTCAAATGTACTTGCAATCTCTCAGGATATACTTAATAAGTCTTTTCTCTTTTCAATCATTCATGTAATTAATCAAAATATAGTAGTATTGGACCCATAACATCACTTGATATTTCTTTCCATTATGAAATTTCTCTCTCAATATAGTTTTCCTTTTTGCAGAATGCCTATGGGTAGGTCAGAACAAAAATTGTTTTGACAACATTAAACTTTGTCTCATATGAAATTCTCTTCTGTATGCTAAGGAATCACAGTATGTTTACCAAAATCAGCAGGAAAACTGTACCCAGAATGAAAAAGATACCCATGTCACCATCAATATGGAAAGATATATTAATGTGTTCAGTGTACATCTTGGAAAGTGTTTATCTGAATGTCTGGTCTCAGTGTAACAAATTTAATCTCACATACTCTGAGAGTCCCATTAATTTAATGGAATTATTGTCAGTACAAAAAATGAAATAAATTCTGAAGTTTTCTTGGATTAAACTCTAAGTCTCTACAGGTTAAAAGACTGAAAAATATGTGAGGGTAACTTAATGATGAAGTTTTACAGGATGCTCTGTGCTCAGCTCAGGTGATAAACTAGTGTGTATTTAATACTATATTGTAGTGCTGAGGTGCACTAGGGCAGAACCAAGGAGTCTGTAATTTTCTAACCTTTGAGGACTAAACTACGTAATCTTTTTTTTCAGATTAACTCTGCCATTCATTTTTGAGATTAGATCCTTTTTTTATTTAAGAGATGTATGCCTTAAATGTAATAGTACTTTATAGATCACTCTTTCAGCATTTATTTTAGGTAAGAAGCATATAAGGTTTTACTGCTACCTTCTCTGGGCAAATTTAACTCCCAGTGAAGTCAGAATTGCACTAATGCACATCATAGAAAACTGCTCTGGTACTAGGAATTCAGGGAAGCTTTAATACTTCCAATGCTTTTGTTCAAGAAAGAAAAAAAAATCAGTGATGTTGATGAAAAAGCTGTGTCTTTGTGTAAACAAAAATCCCTCTTGTAAGTATTTTATAAGAGTTTTACTCCAAAGAAAGAGCCAGAGCACATGTGGTATATTGCTGGCACTTCATAGTGAAGTGATTATATAGATACCGCAAAAATGAATTATTTATTGAAGTTTATATATTTTTCCATTGGGCAGATATACATTTCTTTGAAAATATTTTTGTCCAGTCTATATTTAATAAACCAGATATACTGTGTTTATTCCTTGACCAAAAAAATGAACTCTACTTTGAATTCACAGTGTTTTGCGATAAGCACCAGGAAATCAAAGAAGAGCTCTTTGTATCATTCTTCCCCCTGCAACTGTTTTATTGTGTATACCAGCTTTCCAATTCAAAGTAATAAAAGCATCGATCTTCTAACATCTTGACAGTGGAGTTCCTCTAATTCTGCATTAGCACTAAACACAAACAAAAAATTTAGTACAAGCGGCCCCAAGAGACGCTTCAACCAGGTTTCTGCATTTCCCTGGGCTAAATCAGCTCCTGAAAACTTAATTTAAGAAACTGACACAGACACTACAGTTAGAATGGTAAATCTACTCCCTGACAGTTTCTTAAATAAAGTTTTCAATCACTGATTCAGTCTACAGAGGTAGAGCTCTGTTGTAGTTACTCCTCCCAAGCTACACTCATTAAAGATCATTGCTCCTGGTGTTTCATCTTAATCCTGGCTGGAAAATGGAGGGTCTTTGGATACAGACCTGGGTACTGAAGAGATTGTCTTAAGTGAAGTTTTAGCCAGCCAGCATGAAATGCTTGCAAATAAGTTATGCACACCTAAACACAGCGATGATATGATTCAAATGGAATGAAAATTTGAAGAGAGAGAGAAAACATTTTGAAATAAATTTCCTAAATTTTTGAGCACTTTCTTTTTTTTTTCCCTGGTTACTTGTGATATTCATTGATAAGATAGAGAAGACCCTTAATTGTAGCTGCATCATTAAAAATCTCTACAAAATCTTTGTGGCCAATACTTATGCCACTCCAATGCAACCTTTTCCTTCCCCATCTCACTGAAGGAGACACGTCTGGGTTGTATCAAGGCAGAAAGCATGTAAGTTAAAAATCTGTTCTTGGTTCCTGGAAGTATGTTTTCCCTGCAGAGTAGTGTACAAGTCAGACTTGTGCTTTTACTACTACCATGCTCCCCAGTATGTTATAGTAGGATAGTATAATTGGGCTTTTTTGTTTTTTTGTTTGGCTGTTTTTTTGTTTGTTTTTTTAAGAACTGCAACAACACTTCTAAGTTTTCAAGGAAAGACACTTTGAATCACAAAATTATTTAGGTTGGAAGGTCACCTTGTGCAACTCCCTTCTCAGAGGGCCAGTTAAATGACATTGTTCAGGTGCTTTTTTGGTCAAATTTTTAATAGCTTTTTTATCTCATCTCTGGGCACCTGTTCTAGTGTTTGGCCATTCTCATGGTGAAAAAAAAAAAAAAAAAAAAAATCCTTACATCTGGTCAGAGTTTACTGTGTTCCAGCTTGTGTTTGTTGCCTCTTGTCCTTCTGCTGTGGACCTCTGAGAGAAGCCTGGCTCTGCCTTCCCTAGGCCCTCCCGTTAGGTAGTTTCGGGCAGCAGTAGGATCCTCACAAGCCTTCTGCTATTAGCAGTGAACTGGCCCTGCTCCCTCAGCCTCTCCTCAGACGTCCTGTGCTCCAGTCCATAACTAGCCCAAGCTGGGCTGTAACTGGCCTTTGCTGGACTAGCTCCAGTATGTCCATGTCTCTTGTGAACTGGGGAGCTGTCCTGGTTTCAGCTGAGTTAGAATTACTTTTCTTCCTAGTAGCTAGCATAGTGCTGTGTTTTGGATTTAGCATGAGAAGAATGCTGATAACACACTGATGTTTTAGTTGTTGCTAAGTAATGCTTAGACTAGTCAAGGACTTTCTTTTTCAGCTTCCCATGCTCTGCCAGGTGCACAAGAAGTTGGGAGGGGGCACAGCCCAAGATAGTTGATCCAAATCGACCAAAGGGCTATTCCATACCATATGACGTCATGCTCAGTATATAAACCCAGGGGAGTTAGCCGGGGGGCAGCGATCGCTGCTCGGGGACTGGCTGGGTGTCGGTCGGCGGGTGGTGAGCGGTTGCATCACTTGTTTTCTTTTCCCTGGGTTTTGTTTGTCTCTCTCGTTCTCCTTTTCATTACAATTATTATTATTATTATTATTATTATCATTATTATTATTACTATTATTATTATTTTATTTCAATTATTAAACTGTTCTTATCTCAACCCGTGGGTTTTCTTACTCTTGCCCTTCCGATTCTCTCCCCCATCCCACCGGGGAGGGGGAGGGTGAGCGAGCGGCTGCGTGGTGCTTAGTTGCCGAGTGGGGCTAAACCACGACAGGAGCCCAGAACTGGACCCAGCACTCCAGGTGTGCTCTCACCAGCGCTGAGCAGAGATGAAGGATCACCTTCCTCACCCTGCTGGTGACACTCATCCTAACACAGCCCAGAATGTTGTTGGCCACCAGGACCCCCAGGTCCTTTCCTGCAGAGCTGCTCCCCTGCCAGTCAGTGCTCAGTCACAGAGAGCGCTGCATCCTCATTGAAAAGTGAGCGAACTACTGATGGTCCCCTGTGAGAGCAGAGCCAGAGACACCCCCCCCATCCAAACAGTCTTGGGACCAATCAATGTAAATTTGAACTGAAAGGCAATCTTCCCTTTTGCACAACCCTGTGAGATGGAGCAAAGCATTCAAACATAAGTCTTCAGCGACAGTGGAGCTGACACCTGACATGAACTGTCACTGAAATATTAATACATAGCTGATCTAGGAATTAATTTTTAAGGGTGCCTGCCAGATACTAGATCCTACTCTTCAATTAACAGGGTTTTCTGTGTTGTCTTTTATAAAATATCTCTTACATATTTGCACTTTAATACCTGAAGTAAAAAGCAGGGACAAAGACTGTTTAAAAATGAAAATATTTGAATCAGTCTGTATTATTTTTCTTTATATTATTTTTAATTTAACTGTTCAAAAAAGAGAATAAAGCTTTTACAAGAAAATACAATACCAAATAGCATTTATTACATCATTAAATAACATCATTTATTTGTTAACCTCTATGTCTTCCATAAAATGTCAGATGGAAATATTTGTATCTTAGAGGAAAGAGAAATAAATCACAGGAAACAAAAGCTGATGTAAAGAGTTTTAGGAAGAAATAGTGTGATATCTGGAGAATTACTTGTTACCTCCTAATAGCACCATCAGTTCAAAACTGTAATGCTGCCCACTGAATCTGCATAATACTTTTTGCACATCTTATGTATATTATACAGGCTAGCATATATGTTGTATGAACTGGTGCTAAGTATAAGATTAACAAAATAATAGATCTTTGTATTGAGGTGATTTTGCCATCTTAAACTAGGTGTTCTTGTATTATATATAACACATATATTCTTATATATGTGGGAAGTCCTCTGTGCGTTAGCAGCATTGGATGCCACGTAGTCAACATGTAAAAGAGTGACAGGCTACTCATCTATGGATTAGTACCTTAATTGGTTTAAATCACTACAGTTTCTTTTGCAGCACATGAGACACTTTCCTTCATACTAGCTAAAAAATCTAGAGGGGCATCATAATATTGTTCTTCAGGGTGTGCTTCTGAAAACTTAATAAAAAACCCATACATTTACCCAAAGTTATGCACTGAATCTTTTTAAATGGCTTTGAACTGTTCTTACGAGGCTGCAGTTTACTAATGTGGTGGGCATTGCCACGTCTTAGCAATAGCTCACAAGAGGAAAGGACATGCACTTGAAATGTCCTGACATCAGCTTGTTTGATATTGTAGTTTGTTTATTAACGCAGATGACAAAGTTTCTTTTTAGTCCGTTTCCATGAGACTTGTATTGTCAGAATAGAAGTTTGTGAATAGCTTATTTTTCATTTCTGAATCATGGAGATTTGAACCCGTATCACCTACACTGGATATGTGGGAGTGCTAACATTTTCCATTCCAATTTGCACATGCTGCCTAAACACCCTAATAAGTCAAGTTTGGAAAAGTGTAATATTTTCTTCTGAAAATGTTGAAACACATTTTTTGCAGTGTTGTTCACATTCTTTTCTTTTCATTTTGAAATCTAATTAGCTAAAACTGGAATTCCTGAGTAGTAACATTACTCAAAATTATTTCTGAGGCACAGAAAAAAAAAAGAATTATCGGCTCTAGAACAGGAGAAACTCTGCATCTTGTTTCTAAGAAGTAATTCAAATAATTCTCAAATGCAGGAAGCAGCCAATATACAAAACATCTGTAATTCACTCTGTGTTCAAGATAAGTTAGATCTTATTATTTCTGTACTTAGATAACAGCAGTGCATAATCAAATTAGTTTTAATAAAACTACTCTGTGGTCCATGCTGAGTGGCATAATATCACACCACAAAATGAGAGAGCAATTTCACCTACTGTTAAATTAATTACTGCATGTAAAGTGAAAAGAGTTTGATTTATCAAAACTGAATATAGCCTTAGGTATTCTAATAAACATCATCAACTGCAAGGACATGAATGAACTCTTTATAAACTAAAGTTTATCAGAGTCATGTAACATGGTCCTGTGACAAATGTCTTTTTCATTTAAAAAAAAAATAGAACCTTTCAGACAGGAGCTAATGGTGGTTTTCAAAGTCTGTGGGGTAAGTATAGCTCAGGCAAATGGAGCTCTGGGCACACGTGAGCACTGAAACCTGTGTCACAGTTTTTCCTTTGTCATCTGGTGGAGTTGCAGCTGTGCAATCCCTTGAAACTGGTAAAAATCACATTTAGGTGTAAAATGTGTCAAACTAATGGTCAGAAACACCCTTGCTATAAATATTCAGCAGTGTTGCAATACAGACTGCTACACGCAGTATGTATTGGTGTGGCTTCACTGATGTGACTTTTGTTTTATTGACCCAAATTTGCACTACATGAATGCTGTACAGCTTCAGATCTGAATCTAATTCTGTGGATGATGGCATCTATCAGACTGGTCAATAGTTGTCTAAGTTATGGTGAAAGAGCCTGAAATAAATAGTAGATGCAGCGATAGTTATTCCAAACCATATTTTGAACAGGGGATATGGAGCTGGACCACACTTCCACTTCTGCCTCTGTGCTTCCTCACCACCAGTTTGTGGCTGGCTTCCTGCTCAACATCTTATCTAGGTTCTCTAAGCAGCTTTTCAGAGTCCTTCAGGAATACTTAGCACTCTCTTTCAGCTGGGTCCTTTCTATTGACTGCAGAGGAATTCAAGCCATTTAAATCTGGCTATTTTATTTCATACTTTTAGCTCATTGCAACCTCCCCACAGAAATAAACCCTTCTGGAAATATTCACTTGGGCTAGATTTGAATCAAACTGAGTAAGATGACTCCACATGCTTTTTAGTAATTTCCGGACTCATCCAGGCTTCTTTTTAATTATTCTGAAATCTTAATGCATACAAAATCACTGCTGGCTTAGACTCAGCATTTATCCTCAGCCTGGTGTTTCAAGAAGCCCTTCTGCATAACAATGATCTCATGTTTCCTAACACCACTTCTGCCATAACTACATTGTTTCTGTGGTCTGAGAACTCTGTTCAAGTATACTTACTGTTTCCCACACATGCTGCAGGTGGTAGATTTTCCTAGATTTGACAACAGAGGCTGATTCAAACAAAAAAAAATTCTTCACTGTAGCCATGAGCTCCACCCTAAAGTCATGAATGAATTGGGCTGTTTAAAACAAAAAAAGATAGACAGGATAATTATTTACACTTTAAAAGAGAATTAAAAAAAGTCATAGGAAACAGAAAACAAAGGTTTGTCACTGTATACATGCATTTTGTTTTACAGCACCTAATACTAGGTAATAACCGACACCAAGGGACACTGAACAAACCACATCAGCTGGAATTTCTTTCTTCATACCGTCTATAAACCTACTGATGTTTGAGTTCTACGCCATACGCTTCTGCATCCGTCCTTACTAAATGCTGAACCATGCTAAAATGTTGCCTTGGACAAAGATGATCAAGCAAATTATTCTTGAGGTGGTTCGGCCACTCAGTAAGCCATTTATTCTAGAAAAGGGAAACATTTTAAGGATAGTCATTTCATCCTGTTACTTTAATCAAGGCCTAGACCTTTCTGTTTGCAGTCTGCAGAACTGTGTTCCCAGTTGACTGGGAGCTCTGAATAGTCTTTTGGATATTATCCAAATATAAGATGTCCTTGTGCTTAGAAGGGTTTTATTTAGAATTAAGAGGTTATTTATATTTGTGTCTCCAAATTCTAAGCACTATTGATCCATGTATTTGCCTGGGTAAACCAAGACAAGAGAGATACTTCCTTTACCATTTCAAAGGAAGAGGGAAAAAATCAGTCCCAAGAAGCTAAAAAACTTAAACTTCTTTAAAAGTATTATGCCTTACTCATAAAAAACTAGTACTGATACATTGTGAAAGCAGTGAAATCATGTGTTTTCAGCTCAAAATGAATAACCAGGGTTTGGGAACCATTCAGAACATTCACTTCACCTCGGAAAGAGATCCAGAGCCACACTGAGTTTGGTACAATCATAAAATTCTTTGCTATTTTTGTTTCGTGGAAGGCAGCTTTGGTGTGGGAGAAGAGACCATGTGCCACCACCCTGTTTCCAGCTCTGGACCCCTGCCCTAAATCAGACCACTCAGTTCCACCCTGAAGCAGAAACTTTACTCTCTAAGATATCTGTGGGATCATCATCTTCTGGTACACCAGTAAATATTTAAATCACATTTTTGTGTCTTCAGATTTAATCCAAACTTTAGAGTAGCTTTGTCTTTTGGGATGAAAGAAGCTAGTTTTTGTTGGTTTTAATAAGATCTGGTAATATCCCATTGCTAGGGATAGAGCAACGTAGAACACCTGAAACTGGAAAACTGCCCACTGTACACCCACATTAACAAAGTTTGGAGGTAAGCTGTTTTCCTCAGAGAATGGCAATTTGTCAAAACAGAAATTTTTCAAAACAAGATATTACATCTAACTTGATTTCCTTCAACAAGTTTTCTCAGTTCCAGAATGGTATCCCTGATTACTCCACAGAGAGAAATAAATAAGATTCCACAGAATTAGCAACTACTCTGTAATGTAAGTGCCTCTGGTCAGCTGCCTATTTCAGTGTATTTTATCATTGCACAAGTTTAAATCCTCCAGAGAGTAATTTTCCAAGAAATTACAAAAATTCTAGTGCTCAGAATCTTTGTTAAATATGCGCAAGACCCAAATTAAAATTTCTGTGTGATAGCACAGGGACTATAACTTTTCAGTCCCCATAATAAGTGACATTGAGCTACTGGGATGGGTTTAATTCTCTTGTTCTGCACAAAAAAATTTCAAAGGTTCTTAGCACAGAACATTCTTAGTCTAAAAATATTCTGTTTAAATATGAAAAATATTCATGGAATAGTAATAATCATTTTAACCTTGCAATACAAACTGAAAGTTTCTATTTTCTTTTTATGATATTTTTAATTGAAGAACTATATAGATAGAAACTTTCTGAACAAAGATGTTAATGAAAAATGTTGATGCCACTGAACTGATGAAATTAATATTCTGGAGTTTAGCAGGTATCTTTTTTTTTTTTAAATGAGTTGAAACAGAGCAGAAAAAAATTGTTAGGTTTGTCAATGTACATATTCCAATACTAGAGAAATATGAAGTTAATTAAGATATTATTGATTGCAGCTCTAACAATTTCATAAGATTATTGATAGGAATCATATCCCAGAATACTAAGTGACAATATTAATCCCTGTATGGTAGAACCTATGCTTTTTGAGGACTATTTTATAGTATTTTATTAATATAACACTTCACTTTCATTTTAGAAAAGAAAATCAGGACACCTGAGTCATCTCTTTCTTTCATGCTGGCATCTTTATAAGTAATTCATTGAAATCTTCAGAAGTACATTGGAAATCACTTAAGATACATTTGGAACATTTTTAACAGAATACTGAGAAAAGCTAGGCAGTGAGACAACTTTTGCTGGTTTTCGTGGATGAACTTCAGAAGTAAATCTGTTGGGTGGATTCAGACAGGTTAAATCTTACCTGATTAATGACACATATGTAAATCAAATTCCATATGCAGTTTGGACTTATAATGGTACAAAATTGTTTTTTAAGAGGAAATTAAAGACCAGGATTCTAGGTTATTGAAAAAAAAATATTCAAATGAAATGGAAAGAGTCACACACACGAAAAAGCGGAGAAGTTAAAAATCAGTTCAGATGCAACAGGATAAAAAAGATCAGGAACATTAAATATCTATCATCCCTACACAATTATACAATAATAATTTCCTGCATATCAACTGTGGATTAAAAAGCAAAAGGAAAAAAAACCCAAGAAAATAAAAGAAACACATCTGCCAAGCTCTATTTCGACCCTTCAGTGAGGACAGTTTTTTTCTTTAGACAGGAAAAGGTCTNCAGAAGAAAAAAAAAAATGCTTGTAGAGGCCTCTGTGCATCCAAGGCATCCGGAACTACAAATGCTTTCAGACCCTGATCTTTTATCACCCAAACCTTGTGTGATCGTTCAGTCTCCAAGCTGCCTGTTCTTGCTAGTTTGAGTTTGAAAAATGAAACAAGTGGTGACACAGTTATATTTGACAAAACTTGTACAGAAGCTTGGCAGGTTTGCACAGATTCTAGCAATCCTTAATTAGAAAAATAGAAGAAACGTATTTCCCAGGACANTGCTGCCTCTTTTTTCTCTTGGCACTTTATTTGGGATCAGGTTCTCTAAGCTGCACCTAAAAAAATCATTGAAACAGTAATATATTGTAATTACTACATAGAGATAGTATACTTACTAATATGTACTAGTAATAATACAATACACACAGAGCTATCTTCATTTTGAGCCTGCTGTCCTCCTTCTGCTTCTTAATGCAAAGAAGGTTGTATTCATTTCTGGCAGATCTTACAAAGTTTTCTGCCATGTTCTGTCATCAGCTGTCCTCAGCCAGAAAATGTTATGCACTATGCAGTTAACCCCAGCAAAAGTTGTTATCTACCTTGTTTAATACAGGCACAAAACCATCAGAGCTCAAAATTTTTTACAAACTAAGCTAAAATAAAATTACAGACTTAATTTGAAGATGTCTTAGCTTCTAATCTCTGAGATCTGAGTCTCTGAGACCTCCAAACTCTAGCCTTTGTCTAATCTGGCAGTACTTCTCCTGGCCACTACAAATACCAGCACGTCTTAAGAATGTCAGCAAAGATGTCCTACTAAATATTTTCCTCTGTTTTTTTTTCCTCCTTGATGAATAGCAAAATCTACTTTAATGCACCAATTTCCATTAACAGGCTTTACAAATACCAGCAGGATTTAGAAAAGCAGTACAGTGAACATCAATAAAGCTCATACAGATGTATTTCTGTGTCTATGAAGGAAGCAGCTGTTTGTTGAATTTAGGATAATGAAATCTTCCTTGACATACAGACTGTGAACAATACCATAGCGGCATGCCCAATGTGTATCAACAGTTCTTGTTAGGTTTCATAGCTTCAAGGCTTATCAGACCATTTCTCTGCATTTCCCTGAACAATGTTTGAGCCACAGATGTTGGAAAGAAAACAGACAGCAAATACACTGGAGAGTACAACAAATCCCCAGCTTCCAGTGTAGACTTTGTCTATGTCCACTAAAACTGTATTCAAACAGTGAACAAAGTAAATAGCAAGCCGAGTTTGTCCAAAAATAGCTCTAAATGTTTTCAGTATAAGTGATGTTAATGATAGATACATCATCCCCTCCTTGGCTTACACAGTTCTACAAGGAGATTCAAGTCCTCAACAGTTTTCTCACTAAGAAGCAAAACTTTTTCATAACCTGGGTGACCTTCACTACTAAGCAACAGGAACTACTCTGTTAATAGGGTAGCATATAGGGGGACATGGTTTGAAGGTTATAGGCATGTTCGAAGCCCATAACAATTTATACCTGAGAAGATTTAGCTGTGCAGCAGCTGACTTTGTAGTGAATAGGCTCCTTCTGTATTTATTCTTATCCCACATATTTTGGGGACAGGAATTTGCATGGTCTAACTTACAAGTTGGCTTGTCAAAATCTGGTTTAATTATCGTTCTTATTCCAGCCAAGTTTGACCTGAGCCATGGATGATGTCTAATCCTACAAGAACCAGATTTCACATCTGCTTATTTTTTTGCTTTCTGAACTTGACCTTGTTTGTTAACTGTTCAATATGCAACAGCTACACTCCTTGAAAGCCTTCTCAACCACATTATTCAAAGTTCTTTAAGATTTGAAGTTGGGGTTTTTAGTAGGATTTATTTGGTTTTACTATCATAAAGAATTAAGGATTATAACATTTCTGTGACAGGTATCAGGTCTGTTTTATGAGCAGAGGAAACAACACAGCGTTTTACTGATTACTCGGAGATAGAAATAGAATAGAGATCTGATAAAGATCTGTATTTTTTTACTGGTAAGCACTAAAAGACTATTCCTGAACACAACAAGATTATTTAGTCATAATTACAGCATTCAACTTAACTGCCAAAAGATGATTTGAGGGCAAGGGAATTTTCTAAATATAACAAATTATTTCAGAAAATCATCTGGGGATAAATTCAGGGATGGAAGAGAGCTGGACTTTGTAAAGTTTTATTTACATTTGTAATTGTAAATATTTTAATGTGTGATTATATTTCCTGTGTAACTTGGAAATTTACTTGTGCTTTTAACCTGTAAAGTTTTGGATTACTGCACCCTTTGTAAGTCAAACATAACTGTCTTTAGAGCAATGATGTTCTAACCACAGAGCCCAGCTTTGATTTTTATGTTTAGCTCCTCCTGATCCATTTTAACTTCATCTGGCAGATGCATAACAAATACTCAGTTCCTGCAAGCCAATTTATCCCTTTCTTTTTCAAGGAATACAGTTTTCACCCCTTTTCTGCACTTTGTAAAATATTTTTAGTCCACCACGATTCTTCTGAAGGTATTGCAAATGATAAAATAGAGCCAGACAATGAGTCCTATTCATTCATGGTGCATCTCTGATAAGAGACTAGAGGTTAAGCATTTTCCATGGTAACTAGAATGGCTTAAAGGTCTTCTGACAATAACATGAGGGATTCCAATTTTAGTCACTCAGGAATAAATCTATTACTTTAAGCAAAGATATTCCAAGGATACCCATTCTTCGACTTCTTACACCATGTGAGAAGGCCAGTGTGCTACTGAGGGGCTATAACAGCCCTGACTCCAGAAAGAAAAATAGTCTTCTGACTTGGTTTTTCCAAAGCTTTGGTAGGGAGAGGTTTGTTGGGGGTGCATACTTATAGCTGTAGGTAAATATATCTATTCTGGTGAAATTTGCATAGTCTATACAAATATTCACTGTTGCTTTGATCACTTTCAAATGCTTAAAGTTAGTTGCGTGACTAAATTCATATAAAGCATCATACGTTTTCTCATACAGCTTATTTGCTGGATTGGGCTGTTGTGAGAATGTAGGGTAATTGCAGAAATATTTATGGTCCTTCCTGCCATCTGATAGCTGGGTGTGCTTATGCAGGGTAGTAATCAATTTTTTTAAATGTGCAAAATTTCTGCACTTTTAGACAAGAACTGCAACTTAAAGAAAAAACATTCAGCTACACTAAAGTGTCAAGTGTAATCATGAATCGATTGATGTGTCAGTCATGACATTAATTGAAACCTCTCTGGATGGAGTTACCTTTGCATGACTTAGTGCAAAAAGGGAAAATAAGTGGGACTGAAAAAATGACTGTTTTTGAAGGGAGGGAAATGTGGACACAACATATCTGCTACAGAATGGCATTCTATTCCTTTTGGCATGGTAAACCTAATTAAATAGTTACATTTTAAAATCTTTATGAGAATCTTAATTATTAATGTCATCAACAGGCTGAAAAAAAATGTAGGTTAGGTGTGGGGAGAGTTTGGCTCTGCAAAGATATTACTTAAAAGCAATTTTTTTTGCATGACTGAGCACATGTGCACACAGACTAGATAGTCACACTTTACAATGAGGTTACACTTATAAATTATTTATAAAGGGTTGGTAAACACTGCAGGCTATTACAGAATCCACAAAGTCCATAGTTTTGTTATAACTATGTATAACACCCTCAAGTAATGTGCAACCAAGTATAATTTATGAAAGTCATATCTGTAGTATTGTTTATGATGTATATTAATCATTTATTAATCCTTTATGAACTATTTATAAATGCAATCTTAATGGAAAGCATGGCTGACTAGTTACTGCATTGCACAAACTGCATGGTAGTTAAGGGTTGCAGTCCTCTGCCCCTCCTTTTTAACAAGCTAAGCAGTCTTCAGACAAGGCAACACTAGCTGTTTCCTTACAGATTCCTAGGAAGTTAGAAATCTGAGAGAGGCATTATAAAGAGGTTTTGCTTGTAAGCAAATGTACAGAATCCTTTTTTTACATTTTCTCTAATATTTCAGTAGAGCTAGCATAGGTCTGCTTCACAGGGTCCATGAGACAAAACTCCTGGCAGATGACCCACACATATTAAAGTCTATGAAGTCTTGGTTCCTGAGGACTCTTGTATAGTTTGGTACATCACACCACCAAAATATGGGCCGTATTTCTAGGAACTCAGTAGAGGAGGGCTACTGTGTAAATTTTCACACCCATCAGTCCTTATGGTTTTCACAGGAAAATGGACAATGTAACAGAAATTACTGCCATAGTCCAGGCTACCATAATGTCTAGGAACAGATCCTGGCTTGCAGGATTATTCTTCTGCTCCAAAGCAATTCTGCCTGCCAAGGTAAAGCTACTTGTGCTTGCTGCAGGCAAGCTCCACCAACTTTCATGTGACAGTGCAGTTTTATCCCTGCTCTTTGCTTCTTTATGCAGCCTGTGAAATCTCCTGCTGAAGCATGTGATACCTGAGTACCAACCCAGCGCATTAATTCTTCACTTGTTCTTTTGCAGGAAACAGATCTCATTCTGACCTTTAATATCTCAATGCATCGTTCTTGGTGGATGGAGAATGGGCCAGGCTGCACCGTGACCTCAGTAACCCCAGCCCCAGACTGGGCACCAGAGGATCATCGTTACATCACTGTCTCGGGGTGTTTTCTTGAATATCAGTACATAGAAGTGGCTCACAGTTCTCTTCAGATCTTCCTTGCAGTAAGTGTTTACAGATAGCTTCAATTCCACCACCTTTTCTAGATTTCTTCTTGCAAAACTTCATTACCAAAATAGTGGAGTATTGTGGCATTCATTCACAAACCCTGGCTCTAAATGTTAGTTTTGTTATGAAACTCTGTTGTCTTGCAGCTAGTTCAAGACATCTGTACACAAAAAGCTCCAACATACATGTTTGTTTATTGCTGTGAGAACTGCCAACATGACACACTCTGTTTTCCTGACCTCCATTTTGACCATTGACCATGCCACAAATCATTTATAGCAGGTTACATTCAAACACTGTAGGATATAAGTTGTGACATAATAAGAAGTTACAGCTATTGCTGTGAAAGCCAAATTGAATATAAAAGAAATGCCAAAATGAAGGAGAAATTTTCAACAGTAAAAATACGTTCACTGATCAGTTCACAGGACTCAAAACTGATCAATTTGTCTTTATGCAAATTGACATATTGATATTAGTCAATATGCACTTGAGGTGAATGGGATAGGTTCTCCTGAAAAGAACAAAATGTTGTACTTGTATGAAAATCAAAACCAGAAATCTTAAATCTTTTTAGGAGGGTAAGAATCCACTGTTACACTGCAGAAAATTTATAAGGAATGAAAACAGCTTGTTTTGGAGGAAATTGATAGGTTTTTCAACCATATTTACCTGTACTAATAATTTTGCCTTGTGTTGTCTCTGACCTAGGTGAAAAGATGACATAAGCACTGAATTAATTCCATTGAATGACAATCTGCATTTTTATGTTTGCTCTTGTGATACAAACATTTTTATGCCCAGGTGGAGATATGTATGACTGCAAATAAAACTGTTACTATACATCTAAATTTGGATCAGTGCCTGGGTATATGACTCCCTCTATATCAATTTTTTGGTCAAGAAATGCCAATGTTTTGTCCAAAGAGGGACCATAATGGCAAAAGAGAGAGGAAATCTGATCAACCAGATCCAGAAGCTAATGTAAGGCGGTTGGACAGTCCATAATATATAATGTGGCCCTCAGCTACCCAAAAAGTGAGCAGATTTTCCATCTGTCTATTCCCCACCCTAGCTGTAAATGGCCGAGTACCGGGTGAGTATGGGACAATATACCTCTGTGTCAATACATCTCTGCGTGGGCTCTGTGTGTAAAAGGTTGGTGGCTGATTCACCTGAAAGCCCAGCTACCTCCCTTCAGTGGAGCCATCCCAGGTCTCCTCTGTGCTCCTCAGATCGACGTATTGTAGCAGAGCAAATGAACCCTGACCAAGTAGGTAGCAAGGCAGGCACTAGACGGGTCTGGAAGACAAAAGCAGCCCTTTCTCCAGATAGTTCATACCTTCAATTTTGACAAGCTAGAGCTGGTGCAAAAGAGACAAAGAGAAAAGTGCAACAAAATTAGGATGAATAAGTAAATAAGACTAAAATAGCTTTGCAATTTTATTTACAAGCAATTGTTATCTCTCAAGCTTAAGTCATAGAATCATAGAATCATTTAGGTTGGAAAAGACCTTTAAGATCACTGAGTCCAACCATAAACCTAACACTGCTAAGTCCACTACTAAACCACATCCCTAAGCACCGCGTCTACCCATCTTTTAAATACCTCCAGGGATGGGCACTCAACCACTGCCCTGGGCAGCCTGTTCCAATGCTTGACAACTCTTTTGGTGAAGAAATTTTTCCTAATATCCAATCTAAACCTCCTCTGGAGCAACTTGAGGCCATTTCTTCTCATCCTCGTGCTTGTTACTTGGGAGACCAACACCCACCTCACTACAACCTCCTGTCGTGGTTTAGCCCCAGTCGGCAGCTAAGCACCACGCAGCCGCTCGCTCACCCTCCCCCTCCCCGGTGGGATGGGGGAGAGAATCGGAAGGGCAAGAGTAAGAAAACCCGCGGGTTGAGATAAGAACAGTTTAATAATTGAAATAAAATAATAATGGTAATAATAATAATAATAATAGTAGTAGTAATAATAATAATAATAATAATAATAATAATAATAATTGCAATGAAAAGGAGAACGAGAGAGACAAACAAAACCCAGGGAAAAGAAAACAAGTGATGCAACTGCTCACCNTCTCATACTAAATCCAAAACACAGCACTCACTATGCCAGCTACTAGGAAGAAAAGTAACTCTAACCCAGCTGAAACCAGGACACCTCCTTTCAGGTAGTTGTAGAGAGAGATAAGGCCTCCCCTCAGCCTCCTTTTCTCCAGGCTAAACAACCCCAGTTTCCTCAGCCGCTCCTCATAAGACTTGTTCTCCAGACCCTTCACCAGCTTCGTTGCCCTTCTTTGGACACGCTCCAGCACTTCAATGTCTTTCTTGTAGTGAGGGGCCCAAAACTGAACACAGTATTCAAGGTGCGGCCTCACTGGTGCCAAGTACAGGGGCACGATCACTTCCCTCATCCTGCTGGCCACACTGTTTCTGATACAAGCCAGGATGCTATTGACCTTCTTGGCCACCTGGGCACACTGCTGGCTCATATTCAGTCAACTGTCGACCAACACCCCCAGATCCTTTTCTGCCGAGCAGCTTTCCAGCCACTCTTTCCCAAGCCTGTAGTGTTGCATGGGGTTGTTGTGACCTAAGCGCAGGACCCAGCAATTAATCTTGTTGAACCTCATACAACTGGCCTCGGCCCATCGATCCAGCCTGTCCAGATCCCTCTGTAGAGACTTTCTACCCTCAAGCCCTCCAAAGGAGATATCCAGGCTTATTTTTCTGCCTTATTTTTTGTATATAATGAATGATGAACAAGAAATTCAAGGAATATATAGTTCAAGTTCAATTCTGTTCCTAATGCAACAAGGTTTTTTGTGTGCCTGTGCCTCAACAGAGCTGTGTTTCTAGGTAAGGTCATTCTTTGCAGATGGGGGAATGGTTCAGAATAACAAAACATTGGTAATCTGCTAGCTGTAGCCGAGTACAGTTGTTTTTGTATTTCCATTCATGTTACTGTAAATGTGATTATCATAGGTAAAGAGGTACACAGTATAAGTATGGGTCAATTTTCCAAACCTGGTGCTTGCAACTTTACTGTTTACATCATTTTCACATTTCCAATTGTGGGCACGTGCTTCTTTTTCAAATAGAAATGCTAGTATAAATTCACTATCACATTAAATGTGATGAGAAACAGAGGAATAACCTGGTACTGCTCAGTGACATATAACACAAAGTTAGAAGAGCAGATATTGCTTGGTTTTCAGCAAACTAGCTTTCAACAAACCCAAGCCTTAGATCAGATTTATCTCCAGTTAGTAGAAAGAAATTAATCTTTCCTTTCAATTTGATTTTGTGGGCACTTAAGTGGATCTTGCACTTTAACTGTAAAACTATGAATTGCAACCTACAAAATGGTTACTTGCTTTCTATTTGTATATGTTCATGACAATGATCAAACTAATGTTGATCTTGGCTTTATCACAGACTGGTGGCACTGCAGCATGTTTTTAAGGATGTCTTCTACTGGCTGCAGATAAAAAGTTACAAAGACATTCAGCTTCACAGAGGACCACTTATATCAGTCTTTGAAAACATTATACTGAGTGTATTTCGTGCAGCTTGCCAGTAAGCTCACAAAGAATCCAGCTACAGAAGGTTAGGCTTCACATACATGTGATATTTGCTGTGGATTACTTAGTAGAAAGAATATGACAGCTAAGATAAAAACTATAAAACCCCCATAGTTTATACTTTCTAAAAAGCAAGTCTCAAGGTGGGCTGTGGAATATTTCAAGGATTGCAGACGGATATTCTGCTGAGGAGGTGCAGAACACTCATAGTCTCCAAGAGACCTTCTCTCCCCAGAGCAACGTGTCCTAGAAGCAAACAGCACCAGATTGTGAACCATACAAATGCTGCTGCTAATTTTGTGCAAGTCAGCACAGATTTTAGTTTTTTAAGAGTGGAGACTTTTCATTTCTCCTACTGCTTAAACAAAGTAGTAATTAAAGCAACTTGAAGATTAAATGACCCCAAAGGTCAGGAGAGTCCCCAGTGTGCAGAGTGGTGGTGTTCATTGTGTAATACCGGCCTTAGAGACTAAAGAGAGACAGATGTGATGATGAACAGATATTTTGCCAGCTTCTCCTGAGAAGCGGATTTTGCTCAGGATAGACAAACAACTGGACAAAATTGCTAGTTTAGCTCGCACTGAAGAAGTAACAGAAAATTCAGTTTGGTGGTCTCTATACTTTGACCAGCTGAATGCTTATGGTTTAGAAAATCTTCAAAATGGGGATAAATTATTTGAGAACTAATGTGCGCAAGAAAATGCTCTGATAAAACAAGGATTATCCCAATTTGGGTATTTAGCATTTATGCATGCGAAGCAGGACTGGAATAACCCACAGTGATAATAGGGGCTGCAAAACAGCCACCACCGCTCCTTTATCCCATGACGCAGAGCACTTAGTGCATTGGGTGATGCTGGTGGAAGACTACAGCCTCTGTAGAGCCTATCAGTAAATTAATCCTTGCATCACAAATATAAAAAAAATTACCATATAACACACATTTATGTCTGTCTTGTAGCCATTCCCATGTCAGCACATTACTTCTTGCTCAGCCGCTGTCTGATTTCTTTTCATGTTTATGGAAATCTATTTTGAAAAATTTCCACTGATTTTTTTGCTGAATCGTTGTGGTAGTTGCCTCTCTGAAGTGGTACACCACCAAAGCCTCAGCATCACACACAATGCTTGTCAGTTTTTACTCTGTGCTTCATACCGATACCTCCCATTTGGTTCTTTTGAAACTAAGCCACATTGCTATCACTTTATCTCTACGTCTTACCATCTTCCAGCAAGTTAAAAAGAGAGAGGGGTTCAGAGTGAAGAAGGGAAAATGCGAGGAAGGGGAATATATTTCATTCTTAAGTGCAGCTTTGCAGCCTGCAGTGCTGCAAAATAAACAAACATATTTTTAGGGCATCACCTGCAGCACGCAGCTGTACGGAACTGAACAGAACTGCTAAGGGTGTGATTTGTTCTGCTTTGTGTGAAACCCTGGGGTCTGGGAAAACATGTGGGGAAGGTATTTCTATGGAATAACTCTCTCCTTTCCTGCCCTCCCCAATTCTTGGTGAACATCATAGTTGAATCTGTAAAGGTGAGATCTTAGCTTCATTGCACTTTAACAGCAACAGTAATTTATTTAATGTTGTGCTGATACATGGAGAAAAAATGCATCGTTTCGGCCACAGCTAATTCATTTGTTTTGTTGCACAAAGCTAACCCTCAATGCAGCCTGGGATCACATACTGGGTGAAATTCTCCATTCAACTCTTCTCTCCCAGGGAAGTCCCATTTACAGAGCTATGACATCTTGAGCACCTGGACCATCTAATGTGCTCTGCAAGGATCACAACTCTGCCTGTCCTTGGTGCCTATATATTACCAAAATGAACTGGGCTGGTGATGGCATGACTTGGATACCCATATGCTTCATACATTAAAGTGTCCTTATGTGCTTAATGGTTATTGATTCTTGCTGCTTACATTAGAGAAGCTATTTCATTTTCAGGACTACTGGGTTATCAAGGATAGATATACTTAAATTACTGATCTCTGGAGAGAATTGTTCCAGGTAAAGAATGAGGTCAGTGGTACTAATGGAGATTTGATTTGCTACTGGTTTGTGAAATCTGAGTTGCATTCTGTATAATATTTACAGAGTGGAGGCTGAATGAAAGTTCCCACTCACCTCTAAATGATAGGAGGTATAGCTGCCACTTCACCATGGGGAGGGCAGTGCCTGGGAGGGACACAGTGCAGGATATACACCCCTGCTAACCTTGGCATGTGATGTCAATGCTTAAGGTGGTCGTTGGCTCTGTGTATAAATAGTATATGCTTCCCAGCTTTTTGGTCACACAACTAAAAAAGTCATAAACTCGCCATTTCACAGGCACCCACACTCATCAATGGCTAATTCTAGCTACAGATCCTATGTACAATTTTCTTCATTTGCATATTTTATCAAACTCTTGTCTTATAACAGAAGGTGGAAATCTTTTCAGTTCAGGCCCTGAGCTGTGGTTCAGGTCAGTGGGTTCTGCTTCCAGGTCTACCACAATGTCTTGGGAAAGTAATTTCTTCTCTCCGTGCCTCTTCCCAAGTGCTGTAGAGAGGAAAGCATGCCTAAATTTTTCGTGTTTGATTTATAAGACACTGTACCATTTGCATAGATAGGGATCTCTTGGATCTCTCAAAAAGCCTCTGAATGTGGATGGCAGCCAGTACAGTAAGGCCTTCGTGTGGTACAAGGAAATTCTAATAATGGTAATTGCATTTCATACAGAAATGGAGCTCAGATTCTCTACACCTTCCTTCTGCCTGTGTTTTACTCTTTGATTATGCATGACCTGCCCCCATTCCCACAAGACTGTGCTTGCAAAAGTCGACAAATTAAAATCCATTTGTAGATCAAAACTCTGAAAATATGCAAATAAAAGATCAGCCTTGGAGATAACTGTGACAGAATTACATATCTATTTGCCAACGCAGGATTAAAAGTATTTATTATGCTTGTCTTTTACTCCTCACTTACACACTCACAAGTCTATTGATTTTAGTGGAGCTAAGTGCCCGAGTTATGGGAATAAGACTAATGTGAAGGCATCACCTTAGCCAATTTGGTTTTTAGTTATACAGCCCTCAAAAAGATGAACTGTGTAATATTATTCCAGGAAAATGAGTGGGGAAAAAGCATTTATTATGTACTGTATCTACATTACTGATGGTGACTTACATACCAAATAAATAAAACCATAAGTAAACTGTTACATAAAAGTATTGACCATTTTCATAGTGATCCTGTCCACTGACTTTTATGTGCTGTATATTAGTCTTAATTCCTTCTTGTTCCTTCCTGTATTTATACTTGAGTAGATGCTTCATGTAATCATTAAAATTATTATTTCATGCTTTAAAATTTGTGATATGTAATTACCCATCCATACTAGTTACGGTAAATGTATACTGTTTGGGATTCTGCAAAGTCTGCGTCATGCATAATACCTTTCAATCTCTGATGCTGTCAGATTGATTTAAAACATCATGAAGCATAACTGTGCTATTAAGATGCAATAATACAGCTATACAGTTAGAACGCCAGCTTCAAAATCTCTGCTCTGTTGCAGACTTACTGTATGACCTTTGGCAGGGTGCTTAATTCATGCCAATTATTGTCTGCCCTATACAAACAATGCTTCTTAAATATTTCAGAAAGATGTTGCCAGGATAATTCCATTAAACATTGCAAGGTAATCAAATATTACAGAAAGGTGGTCTGTGTACGTATTTAAGCACTTAGAACAGTAGAATAGCATTAATATTCCCTGCTTCTCTCAAGGATTAATAATAATTAGAATAGGTTACTCCTAAGATCCTTAATGTTAGCATAGCACAGGTGACATTAAATAGTCTCATGCCCTTGTGGGGAGATGGGAGTAGTGTACTCTCATAGGAATTTCTTCACTGGACTGTCTATTTGTGCTTTAGACCCACATGCTCAAATATGTTTCTAACAGTATATCACTTAAAAGCCCACAACAGTGCTGAGGACAGTATGATTGCAAAGCAAAGCAGCAGTTCCTGTCCAAAAGAACTAACCTTCAAAGTACAAAACAAGCCAGCCAACTCACACGGACAAAAAAGAGGGGAAAGACAAGAAAACAGAGAGAGAATACTAGTTTGCAGTTTCACTGCACCTCCTGTTTGACCATTGTCAGCTTTTTTGTAGGCACAATAGAAAATCACTAAAAAGGGCTATGAAGCAGAATAATGAGAAAAATTTGCATTATCTGGTGGAAAATTCTCCTAAAAGGCAGCAAAAGACGAAAGTGTGTGAAAGTTTGAAATTTATTAAGTGGTTGACAACAAGCTGGTGGCTCATCAGCAGTGCACTCTCATACTGAAAGGAGGGGGACAAGCCAGGTGGGACAAGCCACAGAGAGCCTTGCAGGTGACTGGAGTAGTTGAATTTCACTGGAAGAAACTAAGGAGAAGAAATGGAGGGATAAAGCAAGCTGTGGAAAATCATCTCTGCAGTAGGCTTCCAGATGGGCTCAGTCTAGACTGAGGCGTTGGTCAGGAGCAAGGAGAGGACGTGGCACACATAGAGGTAGGATGCTCCTCTGAAGCTGAGACTCACTGTGAGTGAAAGATCAGGAGGGCATCAGCAGGACAGGAGAGGTTAAAGGAACAGAGAGCTTGTAAAACTCCTGCATGTAGAGCAGTAACAGGAAACAAGCCTTCTGCAAGGGAAAAGAAAAGTACATTCTATCTCTTTTTTCTTTTTCCTTTAGGTTTTTTTATTATTATTATTTGGGAAGACATTGATGAGACCTGAGCAGAGAAAAAGACTAGCAGTTCCTCCAGAGACACCAGTAAATGACAGAGCAGGACTAAAAGAAGCGAGCAGTGGGTGTAAAGCGTGTGGGTGGGTGTATCAGCAGGACAGACTGCATGATAGGAGGAGGGGCAAAAGAGCAAAGTCAGGGGAGATGAGGGAGGGAGTCATAGGAAAGCATGAAAAATAGAAGCCCCCTAACTAATGACGTCATTAGGAATAAGGCAAACAGCAAAAGGGTGTTCCTGTGGGTCCCAAAATATGCATGAGTGGGATCAAACAAAACATCAGCGGGCCCTGGGTTGTCCAGGATGAAATGCTAAAAGTAAACAGGTGGGGTCAGAGCTACAAAGACTCAGAGCAAGGAACAATCTAAGAACTTGTACTGTATTAAAGGTCTTCACTGAGTTCAGATGGGTAATACTCATCTTTTAGGAAGTGTCACTGGTTGATGTAGGCTTTGGGTTCTGCTAATAAACCCGCATATCCCATTCCAGTGATCAAAATACATACAATGTGATAAGCTGAAAAAATATAGTAAAAGATAAAGATCAGATCTACTTGCTGCTAATGCAAAAAAACAAAGCTCTTGCAAAACATCTGACCCTCAAATGTAGCAGTAAACTAACACTGGATTCTTAATTTTCCAGTGCTCGTTCCTTTGTGCTGACCAAAAGTGGCATATAGTACATCTATTTGCAGTAATAAGCCTGATGCCATTTTTCTTTTTAACCAACACAAAGGTCTTCAGTTGTGCAGGAAGCACATCTTGCACATAAAAGCCCTTGCTCAGATTTGCCCTTGCTAATTTTGTTTCCCCACCTCCATTTTGACAGCAGCCTCCACCCCTTCCACACACATACACTCATGTACATACCTTGTACATCGGCTGCCTCCTCCTGTGTTTGTAGAGTGGTGAGAATACTTATACGTTAGAAAGGAGATGAGAGCTCGTGTAATCAAGCTTCAACTCTTTGAACTTAATGGGGAAAAATAACATTATTTAATTAAGGTGGAGTTCCTTTCTAGGGCAACACAATGATTGAAAGAAAATTGATTCTTAATGATATAGATTGGTACTTTAGAAAGACTGTTTTTTCACTGTAGGACTGGGCAAAACCAGCACAATGGGAAGAGGGTATGAATCATTGTAAAGTGCTAATTTAATAACACTGTCGTGCCGTGTTAGCAGAGGAGCAACATCAGGTTCAGACATCTTTGACGTTGCCTCAGAGTGCAGTATATTGCTGTTTCTCTGTTTGACAATAATGTTAGAGCATATGTCATTAGTGTTTTGAAGGATTACTATAAGAAGAGATTTCTTTATGCCTACATGTGTTATCTGTTGTTGCTTCTATCAAATTTTACCTGCATTTCTTCGCTACTCCTTGCAGAAAACTGAATTGTACACATCAAAGCATAAACATTTTTTTAATGAGCAGGGAGTTTTGTCAGTAGAATTGCACTCATTCATTTCCCTAAAAGCTTCCCTTCTTAATGAACTGGGCTCATATAAAGCTAAGTTATATGATAATTGTCTGAAAACAAGTTTGCTCCAACTCAGTGGAGAGAAGTCAACTTTAAATAGACTTACGTGACCAATGCACATAGGATTGTCTCTGAGAGGTTTATTTCCCTGATGGAATGAAAGGCAACAGCTCCAGCATGAGCTGAGACTGGAATAAGCAGTTCTGCCTCTCACAGATCCTCTTGCACTAGCAAAGGCAAATAATGTGATTTTTTGGGGGGGATCGGAATTGTGATAACCAAGAGTTGAGCATTAGACTCATTACTTTGAGGCCCGAGGGAAGTTGCCTGAGAATTTGTTTTGACCATCTCATATGTATTCCTTCACACAGGGGACTGTGATTCTGGCTGACCCTGTAGGGTAGATAGTTATACGATACAGCAATGAGATTGTGGTTCCCCAGGTTCAGTGCCTCGTGGCTGTCCTGGGGCGATGTGATGCCGGTGGTGCTGTGCTGACTGGTGATACTGGCTTGCTGACTTGCTTCCTCCCACAGCTGGGATTTAAATTATTCCTCAGTTCTGTTACTAGCACAGTCCTGTTACTGTTTTTATGACACTGTCATAGCATAAGAGCTGCATGTGAACACTTTCCAGCTATACACAGGTCAGATGCCTTGGAATGGGGTCTTTTTACCTAGTTTTGGTGAGCCTCTACAGGTTTTTTTATGTTTTGAAGAGATTCTGGACAAAGAGCCTAGTCCCTTCAATTTTCTTTCTCTACAAGTGGATTTGCATGGTGGAGAAACCAAATTACACATTCTTTAGATGTAAGAATAATATTAAGAAGAATAACAATAACAATAAATAGCACAAGCTTCTGTAATCATAAGTATACCATTACAACATGTAATTAAACAAAAAGGAGTCCCTCTTCATACTGAAAACTCATAGTCAAGTGCCAGGTTCACCAACCCCAATATTGAGCTGATTCTGAAGGTACAATAAATGTATGAATGCTGCTCCTTAGAAATACAAAAAAAACCATCCACAGTCCAGATATACCTCAGTGTCACCATGCTTGGTATTCTTGCTGGTATTACAGTACTGCCTTGTTCTGCCATATACAAATGTGACAGCTATTATTTTGCCATTTTGCTCCACACCCCATAAAGGACCTCCAGCTATGGAAGCAAGAAGCCTCAGCTCATGAGTTAAAGTAATTTTTTCCTGAATGTCAGAGAGGGTGTGATAAAACACACAGCCAACTTCCTCACTTGGTTAAGGAGAATAATGTACTTTTCCAAAAAATGCAGAAAAGGCCAGTACCATGGCTGGTTTTCATGTAAGGCTTTCAAATTTGTGTCAAAACTTGTATAGTATACTTTATATAGTATACTTCATGTTTCATTTTTGTGTGCTGTTAGCACAGCTTCCTGTGCAAAAGATGAACTGAGCACATAAAAGTATGGCATTATCTATGTAAACGTAGAATTACTTGTTTTGCAGCTTTAGCCATGACAATTCTGGTCACAATACCATGGTTCAGAAAATGTGGTCTGTTACATTCACCAAAGACAAACAATGTCAGCAACTGCAACTGAACCTGTATTGAAGGTACTGTTCAATGACAGATTCCTAAATTTGTATAACACAAGTGAAGCGCTTTTGGTAGAGCTAACTACCCCACTAAAAATACTATGCCTAGGGAAAATGGAAATCTAGGAAGCATTTCAATGCCCCTTATCTTTAGTGTGCGTAAAATAAAACCGATAATATTACATTATGAATTCTGTAAGTTTTTTCCCCATTTTCTAGCACAGACAGCATAACAAGGCTTTTGCCTTCCAGAAAAAGGCAACTGTGTACCCTAGGACCCTTGGAAAAAGTGTCTGAGGCAGGCCAAGAAAATGGGGTCAGAAACTGCTCATATTATTTTTGATGACTGAAGTTTCTCATGCACTCTCAGAAGTAGAGCTAACTGGGAATTTTCTGAAGAAGCGTGATTCTTTTGGGAAATGCATCAGCTCTGAAATCTTTTGTCTTAATATAAGTGTCAATGAACTGCATTTAAAGTGTAGGCAAGTGACAATTAATGTCATACCTGGTTTCCTGCTAGATTTCTCGGCTGACTGCTTGGGCTCTGGACTTTCATGGTACCTTTATACTTGTATAATTGCATGAGGTTCAACAAGGCCAAGTGCCGGGTCCTGCACTTGGGCCACAACAACCCCATGCAATGCTACAGGCTTGGGGATGAGTGGCTGGAAAGCTGCTGGGCGGAGAGGGATCTGGGGGTGTTGGTCGACAGCCGACTGAATATGAGCCAGCAGTGTGCCCAGGTGGCCAAGAAGGCCAACAGCATCCTGGCTTGTATCAGAAATAGTGTGACCAGCAGGACCAGGGAAGTCATCCTTCCCCTGTACTCGGCACTGGTGAGGCCGCACCTCGAATACTGTGTTCAGTTTTGGGCCCCTCAGTACAAGAAGGACATTGAGTTGCTGGAGTGTGTCCAGAGAAGGACAACAAAGCTGGTGAAGGGTATGGAGCACAAATCTTATGAGGAGCGGCTGAGGAATCCGGTGTTGTTTAGCCTGGAGGAGGCTGAGGGGAGACCTTATTGCTCTCTACAACTACCTGAAAGGAGGTTGTAGTGAGGTGGGTGACGGTCTCTTCTCCCAAGTAGCAAGTGATAGGACAAGAGGCAATGGCCAGGGGAGGTTTAGATTAGATATTAGGAAAAACTTCTTCACGGAGAGGGTTGTCAAGTATTGGAACAGGCTGCCCAGGGAAGTGGTGGAGTCCCCATCCCTGGAGGTATTTAAAAGACGGGTAGACAAGGTGCTTAGGGACATGGTTTAGTAGTGGACAGGTACGGTTGGACTTGATGATCTTAAAGGTCTCTTCCAACCAAAAGATTCTGTGATTCTGTGATTCTGTGATTCTGTGACAGGATACATCCTAAAAACTGCAACATAATTATCCGTAATGTTTAACTTTTGCTACAGTCCCTGTCATGCATTTGGCTCAGACCAGCTCTCACTGTCCCAGACATTGTTGGGGCATGGGTGCAGGGGTAGCACAAACCAGGGAGCATCTGTGATAGCCAGTTCGGATCTGCTTATCTTGTTCTGGGGGATAAAAAGTGCTTATTTGTGTGACCACAAGCTGTGCCATACCATTTGGCTTCTCAGCCAGAAGACAGTCTCTGGGTTATTTCAGTTGCTACTATGTCTATATACACTTCTGTACATCCACAATACCAAGGCAATTACACACTTAAGAGTCTGTGTTCCCTAGAGATGTAGTAATATCAACACTAACCAACTCTCCAGCTAGTGTTTGAGTCATGCTGTGGCCCCCCAACTTGGAGTCCAGGAAAGAAACATGAACTGTAACCTAGTCATGTGGGAGGAAAATTCTTTATTTATAGGAAAATATCCTAATTTTTTAGTGCTTATGTAGCATGCAAAACAATGTATGCAATAGAGAAAGATCCTCTGTAGACATGTCCTAAGGATTCTTAGCTCTCTGACTTCTGCAGTGCTGCAATTCTGAGAGTGGAGTCTGAGATAACTTTTTGTCGTAAATTTGCTGAAGCTTCCACCTGAAGCCCAGATTTTAAATGACAGGTAATATTCATTAGTGAAAAACGTCATTGTTCCATCCAACTGAAGAAAATTACTCTCCCTTGAAATCAGAGGTAATCTGTTCTTTGCACATCTTCTCAGTAGACACCAGCCAATTCTCACCATTTCTTTAATAGGTGTTATCTTCAGGACTGGTTGGACAGGTAGAGAGCACATTCATGCACCACTGATGTGTTTGGGGGGCTTTCAAGATGTGCTCCTTAGCAGCACCATTCACCTAAACTGCAGCACTATTGAGATATCAGTTTTTCAGTACCCGACTGCTTGAAACTGATTGGCATAAAGCGATTCATATTTTCAAAACCAATAGAGCAGATTTTTTTCCCAGCAGGCAGCATTCTTTTAACTCTACCCTTGAGCTGTGCCAGCTTAACCTCCATTCTTTTCTGAACACAGTAAAGGAAATAGCTATTTCTTAATGTATACGAATTTATAATGAAATGCTGGGACTTTTCCTCCACATTGCTTTATTTTATTTTCAGATGTCCAGGTTTTCTGTGAACAGATCAGTCATCTGTGCATAGGCACAACCCAAGGAAAAAAAGTATCTGCAAAATCACAGGAGCATTTTTCTGCTGGTAATAATTGTTGCCATAGATGGGAATTCAACACTGACATGACAGCATTTCTTTTTTCTTATATGTAGGCAAAGATCAAGTTGTGACATCTGGAATCTACCCCAGAGGTTCGAGTCAATAAAATATTAATAGCTGTCATTTTCAGCGAGGAGGGTGCAACAAGAGCACGACAGAGGAATCTCTGACATTTTTGCACCTATTGTTCTTCCTAATTGGTTAACTGTTTCCTCTTCCGCATACTCTTCTCCTAAAGATTAGGGAAAACAAATCTGGGACTGAGACGCAATTCCCTGTCTCCAGTTTAGGTAAACTGCTGTTCAAATAGCCCCATTTTCTGTGAATGCTCTGTTGGGAAGTGGCTACTGACGAGGGGCTGGATCCTCTGGTCCTCCTCGCTCCCACCAAAGCTGGGAGGAGAGCAAACTGACCACGCACAGCTGATTCACAATGAAAACCAGGCACAGAAATCAAGGCAATGCTGGGCAGTCTCATCTGAAGCACTCACCATCTTACCAAGAGATTACCAAGCCTTTCCTTAGTCATTGAATGCAGCGTATTCAGTCATGACGAGCAGGGAGAGTAGGTGGAAGAGAAGGACTGTCGAGCCTTGCTTCAGACAATCCTGTTCTTCCCATTCCTCTCATTCAGTAAGTAAGTATTAATAGTCATTTATGCGTAAGAAGAAATAATGAGGTTTAATGAATCTCCAAAGACCAGCTACTTCATAAAAGCAAATGCCACACTTCTATCAGTTAAAGGCCTCCAAGTCCAACATCAGCAGCAGAGGGAATTTTTATTTTAAAGCAAATTGCACCCAGTTTCGGTAAATTATCATAGAATGATTACTTGATTTTTATCCAGTCAATGTTATGCCTCCCTAGTGAATTGGTTTATTGTCAGTATGTCTGCTTCAAAACATGTCTTCCCTAGAAAGCACTCCTTTATTCGGTTTCTGCTGCTGGAAACAGGCAACAGCTTGAAGCTAGCAGCTGCTCTTGAACAAAGCAGGTAGAGATGCAGAAAGGCTGCCGAATCCATAACAATAAGCACATCAGGACATAATTACAGTAAATCTCCAGAGTGGTCTGTACACACAAAATGCCATATGTTTTGGGTAGAGGAAGTGTGCATTAGTAAAACCATAGTATAACATACGCATTTTCCATAGTGGTCCTGTTAGCATGAAATTGATTTTTTTTATCTCGAAAATTAGCATTGACAGAACAGAGGATAGTATTTGAATGGTTAGCTAGTTAGACTGGGGGGATATAATTAATATCCTGAAGGCCAAGAGCAGGTGATAGACAGGTTTGGGGGGATTTTCCATTTGTAACTGTGCATAATATAATAGTTGGTACATCCATTTAACCTTTCTTTGATATGGTCTTCTTTCACCACTGCACGTAATAGCTGTTCTGTTTTCTAAATGTCTTTATTTGACTTTGAACAGGTTAATAGGATTTACTGCTTCTGCAGCCTGCCTATACAAAACAGATTGTCAATATGGACAATACTTTGTGGTCTGTCAGGGAATAATAGACTGCTTTCTCCATCCCTGCATTTAGGAAGTGATTTAGTTTCCTGAAGATTTAGATACAAATGGGAGAAGGAGGGGTGTGTGGTATTTTTTCTGTGTGAGTCTAGCGTGAGCTGGCACTGTTAAATAGCCACTTGGCATTTGCTGTATCAGCTGGTGGCGCCTGCCTCATTTTCAGATGGCAGTCTCCTGATTCTCCGTTAGAGATGTCTGCAGAAATTTTGCTGTGGCTAGATACCAACTGTACAAAATACATAACCCAGATATATTTCAAAGATTGCAGTGGACTCTTGCAAACATTTTTTGTTACAAACTGCATGAATTGATCTCGTCTTCAAAAGCATTAATCTCCTAAATCATTGTTTTGTGCTCTGTCTGAACCTGCATTTTAGGTTTCAGTGGCTTTGTGTTTTGTAAAGATGTTTCTAAAATCACTGTGTGTCATAAGAAAAGGATTTTTCCCCTGGCTGTAAGCTCTTTCTTGCCATGATTATTGCTTCCTGCTGCAACGATCAGAATATAACGCAGCAAATTTTACAGGAACTGCGCGAACTAAACAAATCATCATTTTCTAAAGTACCAGGTCCTTTCCAAGCGCTGTGTGTCCGTTTACACCTTTGTGAGTTGTGAAGCTCTGAGTGACTGAAAGAGGTTCGTGGCATTAAAAATGATGATTCTGGTTATATGTAAAACATAGATTAGCAACACGTGCTGCATTTTCAGTCTCTTTTTGATCTTGGAAATGGTACTGCCAATAGGAGGTTCTCTGTGATTATAAGAGCCTAAAAATTACCAGAAGTAGTAGTCATTTAATCCCATGATTTTTAAATATCAGGGACGAACAAAATCCCACCACAGTACATTGTATTCTCTATCCTGAAATGGTCCTTTTGTGTAGCTGTTCAGCTTCCTTAAACTTGCTGATTCATTTTAATTAAAACAATCTAGAAGAACATGAGCAAGAAAAAGGAATGAGGCTTTTGTTTCCTCATTGTGCAATTGTCCGTAAACTAAAAAAACCCAACAGATTTGTTTACAAAAAGTCATACAGAGGTATTATCCTTTTGCACACTTACTGGAATCACCTCCAGTGGTGGGAGATGTATAATCTCAACTTGGGTACTAACAAGAGTTGATGTACTTCCAGAATAACAAAATTAATCCTGCCTATTGCCAGACAAGGGACAGCCACAGATGACAGTTGCCATCAGCAGACTGAACTAGTGCCCTGCACTTGAGCAATGTTTGATTTGGGGAGTTTGATCTCAGACCACCTCTGAACTTTGGGCTGAACTTTGCAAAGGTGCCTTTTTCAGCACTAGCACACGTAAGAGCAACAGGCTCCGTTTGATCCACAGCTCCTTAGAGAGCTCGACTCAGCGCAGGAAGCTTTGAACAAGTCTCAGGGGGAATTTTGAAGAGGGTATGGAAAGCTATTAGACCATTCGAGTGATTCAGTGGCATTTTTGAGTTAGCTTATGCAGCTGCATAGATCATTCAGGAGCTTTATAATTCTTCCTCTAACATCAGGTGTTTAAACAAAACTTCACTGAAATGAAAAAGTAGCACTTTTCCAAAAGACTGTTAAAAGTTTTTTCTGTCCCAAACAGACTGCCAGCTGGAGAAGTACAAGCAGTGTTCAGAGCCTCTAAAATTACAGTAGGATCTAGAAGGATATAGCTGCCGTATCAGAACCTTTAGCATCTAATACACACTAACTTAAAGTTTTGTGTCTTCTAAATACTGGGTCAAAAGCTAAACTGTTGTAAGATTACAGAATCTTAACTCCTGGTTTGTGCACATGAACACAGAGGTTAATTTATCATCATGTCTGAAAAGCTAACCCTTTTTTAGATTTTATTTTTAATATCTTTGGGAGGTGTACAAGAACCTACCATTGTTTTCCACTGTCTAAAATTACCTTCAAAAAACCATTCTTCAAATAATTTTCAAAATAGATTTTAAGAGTCTCTGTGATTACATATAGAGAATTTTTTTATACAACTCCTAGAATCTAGTATTTTTCTATACACAAGAGTTAAATCAAAGACTCAAATGGTGAAATTCATATTCAAAATTTTTTCAAAGAATGTCTAAGAGATGTAAGTTTCACATGAAAAAGACCAATCAGCTGGAAATGGTAAATGTCTGAATGGTTAAACCATTCAGCATTCCTTTCTATGGCTTGCCTACTGAAATTTGAAAACATTACCGTAGTTCAGTTAGCATTTTCTTATTCTAAATTACAAGTTACTACTAGTGTTGTTTGTTGCAGTTGTTATTGCTTGATTGTCGATGCTGTTGTTGTTGTAATTTGATTTTGTCATGTATAATTATTGTCTCTCAATTTGATCACTTAGAATATCAAATATCATTCAGGGTAAAATCAGAAACTAAGTATCATACACTGCCAGATTGTCTTTGTAGAACTGCCATCATATACTATAAATTTATGTTTGCTTACCAAAGCTACCTTAGCATTCCAGATATGTGACACAGCATCTATTGAACATTACTGAGCTTTACACAAGTTACGAGAATACAGTACTTTTGTTTGATTTTTTTTACCCTCATTTAACATAAATGGCACTTGTCAAAATTGCAACCTGTTAACATAAACTTGGGCATCATTCAGCCAGCCTCCACACACAAAGGCACTTTGGCTATACTTCATGCAATATGGGGCCTTTGTTTGCTCTCCTTCCTGACAAATGACCGCACTGAAGCTACAGAGACAGACAGACTGCCATGGAAGAGCATACAGCAATTTGGAACATGCATGGGGCTGGATTTTTTTCGATGCCATCTCCATAATAATACACCTGTGACTAAAACAGGTGATTGGAAGTAGAGCGGATGCATACAGACAGATGGATTAAGACAGTAGTAATTGTGCTTTCACTTGAGTATAATATTAACAGGCTCCAGGTGATTTCTATTTTTTACAGCGTCACTCATCTCGACAAATCCCGGCAGGCTTGGAAGCAAAGTAGAGATGTATCCTGCTTTTCACATGAACCTGTTTCCAGCATGAGCACTTAAGAGAGTTCTTCTGTCGAAAAGCAATTAGCTTCTGCAGTCTAGGGTGCCATTTAGAATATCCAGGCTCATGTGTTTCATCATAAAATTGACCTTTTTAATTTTTTATGTCTGAGATTCCCCACTAAAAGAGTAGGCATTAAAAAAAATACAACCCTAGAGAAAATACTGAAGGCACGTGTAGAATTTATTAAAGGATGTCTGGCCCTGAAGTGCTGCAGATAGCAAC
>VYZW01043013.1:9736-46335 GCA_013401315.1 Balaeniceps rex | reverse complement strand
CATTAACACCCAGATTACCTTCCTACAGACTCTTTGAGCCCCTCACAATCATCTGAAAGATCATCAGATTCTGACACGTTGTTCTTATAGATCTAAATGACCTTTCAGATATGCTCTTCAGGTTCTTGCTGTTAACACTGCATGCCAAATGTCACAAAAATTTTTTGAAGTTAAGTGTCCCCAGGAGACATTTTGACAGGCCATTTTGTTGCTGGATACAGCAACAGAATTCTGCCACACTAGGGGTGGGGGACTGAAAGAGAGAAAAAGCATCTGATCCCTAGTCAGGTACACAATTACTTCTGGTACCTTGCAGAGTTGTCAGCATATACACAGAGCCTTACGGAGGAAGGAGAGGCCACTACTCCAAGTAGCTCAAGGCCCCTGGCATCCTCAATTACACAGGGCATTTTAAAGAGATCAAGGTAGCTGGAGAAAATAGGCAGCATAGGCTGCATTAGAGGGCAGTTCCCCCGTCCTAAATACCACCTAGGTTCCCAAGCAATGCCAGCTTTTCTCAGAGCGACCAGTTTCAACGAATGCAGACTGATACACCGTTTTCGCAGATCTTATGCATATTTTGGCATATGACCACTGAATAATCTCACCTCTTCTGGGGAGCAGGCTCAGTTTACACCCCGTCACAAGAGCAAAAACCAGGGCACACACCATGTAGTGCTCCAAGATAGCTCACACTGCCAGAATGAATATAACCACTCCTTCCTGCAAGCCCACCACACCTCTAGCTGCAAAGAAAGCAGACACACCAATACTTCAATAGGATTAGGGAAAACAGGAGGGAGGGTCAGGGGACCCGTTTTTATTGGAGAAGGGGAAAGTTGCATTGCTTCATCTGTACCAGCCTGAGTGTCCTTCTTTTGACTTGCTAGTCTCTCTCTTCCGAAGAACTTAACGGCAATAAGATGACCCAGTTCAAACAAACATCAGCAAAAGTCTGCCACATTTTCTGAATCAGTCAGTACAAATGAAAACCATGAGAAACTGGGTGTGAATAAGCAAACAAGTGTCAAAAGCCAGGAGCTCATAGAGCTTTGACTTCACAGGAACAGACAAGAACAACTTTCAATAAAAGGAGTTCCTAGTAACTTCCAGAAAACTGAAATATTTCTAAGAATTATTCAGCAACTGGCAGAGTAGGAAACCTTGGGTCAGAACCGCTTTCTAACGCATGTCCTTTTTCCCTTTGGAATTGCTGTCTTTTTATCAGCATTACCTAGTGCACCATGAGCACTCAGGACCATGGGCTTACGCAGCAGGAGAGGAAAAAGTTCCCCTGTCCTCAGGAGCGTGGCTGGGCCTTCAAACGTCCTTCAGTGGCATTTGAAGACAGCTCATCTGACTACCACCACCATTACAGGATGCTCATTGCATTAAAATAGAGTTAGAAAAACATGAAATTCCAGAGAAGTCAGACTTCTGAGAGCTATACGATTCCCAACGTTAATTTGCTACTAGACAAAGCTTACCAAGGGAATTTTAATGAATAGGTAATGAACAACCTGCTGGACAAGCAACATAAACCAATCTTTTTATGCAAACAAGCAAATTATAATATCATAGGACTTGCATGACATTTCACATCACACACACTGAACATAGGAACCAGACAGTGGTGCATATGCGTGCGTGTGTCTGCTCTACATGTTACCTGTTAAAGCAGACCGCCTACAGCTTCGTCAGGAGGAGACTTTAAAAACCTTGTGAAAATAAAGATTATAAAAGGAACTGAGAGGGTGGTACAAAGTAACTAGCTTCTCCAAATAAATACTCTCCACAGCTGTAAACTGGATTTCGAGTTCCTGGGGAAGCAGGAACAAATCCTCAGATAAAAAACACATCTACTTAATGAACAGATATGTGGGAGCAAAGAAAGGCTGACATTTCTATAGCAACGGAGTTAATGGTGCGTGGAAGTATTTAATGCCACATTTTCAATTAAATTTTCTGGCTTTCACTGTTTGTTTTTTGGTTACAATGCAAACTACTTAGGATATTCTTCAGGGTTTGGGAGGACACAGATTTGAGAACTCTGAAGCAATAATGTAAGTGTAAAAGTCAGCAAAACTGGGTTGATTTTATTCCATCTACAAGCTTTCCCCACCCAGAAAAGTTTCCAGAAACATGAGCTGAACCTTGAAGTTTCTCAGATGCTCTTTCCCAGGCCTTTATAAACCAAAGGCAATAAAACATTGTAGGCAAAGAATTCTGATCTTAGACACCACATACAGTACTTATAGCAACCACCCTATGGAAGTCTTGTTATTGCTGCCTATTAAAAAAAGAAATCTGAAAAACAGAAAGTTAAAGCCTTGCTGCTGTGGAGTAAAAGAATGGCCTTTTTATGGTGTGCTACTGCTGCCTTAAGGGGTAAATCCTGTTTAGGGCAAACCCTAGAAACAAAAAAGCCCATCATCATTGTTGTATTAAACAGATCCCTCTTTTTGCTGATTTTATGGCACACGTAGAGCCAAAAACCTCCTTATCAGACCAAATGCTCAACTACTTACTTTGGAGCCAATTAAAAAGGATCGTAAGATGACTTTTAAATTAAGGCTTTCAAGATATCCAACCAGCCAAGTAAACTGTGAGAGCCGGATGCCCGCCCACAAAAGGTTTAGTGCTAGCGTCCCACCACCCACTCCCTCTTCTTTCATAAATAAAGTTATACAAGATTCCAGGTTCCTTCTTTGATACGTGCACGCTGCTTTTTGGGAGGATTGGTCTTTTTATTTGCAGGTGGGGCGGGGGTAGGGAGAGGAGGGAGGGAGAGAGAGGAGAGAATCAAAACTATACAGCTTCAATTCGTATTACAAATGGAAAAATTGCAGGCTCCTAAAAATCATGGTCATGCTAGAAATTATATGCCAAAAATCCAACAGTGAACAAACTGGAGAGCTAATGTCAGTAAAAGAAATTAAGGCATCTGTCTGACGTTAACTTGTATCTTTAAAACAGAAAGAGGCTAAGCTCGACTCCTCATCAAAAGCTGTGATATTTCGAAGCAGCAGAACTTTCAGCAATGAAAACGACCATCACCTCAGACTCATCTAGATTTTTTTTAAAGGTACTTACAGAAATAAATACCTTTTCAGGGATTCCTCCTCAGCTATTTCTATCTTTAATTCATAAAAATGACAGCTAGCTAGACATCTCAATTTTGTTTTAACCAGTAGCAATGGGAAAGAATGGGGGAAAGTAGTAACAAAGTTTTCCTTTTCTCTTTCTCAGTAATGTTTGAAAAGCAGAGCCTCCTCAGTTACATGCACAGTAAGAAAAGATTAATAAAACTTAAGACTCACTAACTAATTATATGGTAATGGACCAAATTTACACTACTTGTAAACACACCCCCATTGGGAAGATAGGTCACATATTATGGTCCAATCATTATTTACCATATCATGAGGTCTGAATATGGAAACACCATTCTGGTATGTCACATATACTGTTTTCAGTTTTCTTTGAAATCCAAACACTAGCTTTACAATGTGTAAAAGCAAGGAAAAAAACCCCCAAACCACAAATGTGTATTTTTAAAAAAACACAAACCACAAAGACAAAAATACATTTAATATTGAATTAATGACTAACAAACATCATTAAAAAGCATTCAAAACTCTACTGTAATTTAAAAAAAAAAAAAAAAATCACATCTTACAGTGCTGTTTACCATCAACAGCAAAGAAACCTCTCTAGGCCTGTTCTACTGCATTAGACACAAGAAACACAAAACATTACTAAAGTAATACCTCTAGCAGGTAATCATAAAGTATTCAAAAATTTTTGTGTTTTTAAGATAACACATTAGAGACTGCTTAAAATTAGCTTTTAAAAAAATCAATCCTTTAAAAAAAGATCACATGTGGGGTCAGTGATATTTTGCTAGTAGAAGCGTATATAGGTTTACTGAAGTTAACTTAGTCCAGGTGAGGATCACACCGAAATCCTCGTATTTAACTGAATATGTTTTTAATGCTTTTCCCTCTGACCTTCACACTCCGTTGCAGCAATTATATTTTATCTATAAATTGGTGTTTAGTGTTGGTTTATGTTGTGGATAAAAACTTCAAGGTATTAACACTACAAGGATTTTTTGAAAAAAGTTATTGCACACATACTGTGTTTTAAAATATTTATGACAGAAGCATATACATGTATGTATGTCTATATATGTAGACACTCACACAAAGCCTAACTTCCACTAGGGAGCAAAAGGTAGCAACCTTTCGTCTCAAAACCAAAGTCATTTCTCAGCTACAGAAATACCACATACAGATCAAAAAATTAGCAAGTCTGGGGTTTTTTTTGCCTTTGTTCAACTGGGTTTTTTCAGTATATCTGTATTTTAAGTGACTTGCTTACAGTCTAGAAGCCTATGGTATAAATTTCATCCTAGAGTGAATTTTTATGATGGAGTTATAAACCCCTAAAGAAACAAGGTTTACAATGGAAGTGCTGACATAACTAACTATAGCAGCACTAGCAGTGCCTCTGTAATCAAGGCACATTATATTTATGAGGTAGGTAAAAGTCTGTAACCATCAATCACTGGAATCATATTGACAGATTGTAAGTTTGAGGTCCAACAGAATTAATGTATTCAGTTTCTCACACCATCGATATGAAGGGGAGAATTTGCAGGCACTTTTATGGGCTTAGGCTTTGACATCTTTACAGAAATCAGTGAGGGGCTGTCTTGCTGAAACATTTCATTAATCTGCTGCCTCAGCATTTCTAGGTTTTGCACCAACCTTTCGCAAAATGCTAGAGAAGTATTGTCCAGAAACCAAATGTGACCTTATTCACGTAAGTATGCTTCATGAGCTGGTCATTACAAACATTAATTCTACGTATATCCACCAGACATTTAAAATTATACCTAAGAATGATTAATCACCCAAAGAATATCCAACTCCTAAATTATAACTCAACGTCCCTATATAAAACAATCTAAAATGTCAGCACCTCAGTCTTTATGATATCACACCGTTCCAATAATTCTGTTTTACAAGTAAATTCCTATTATACATTAATAAGTGCTGTTGGTGGCTAAACTTCATGCCTTTGAATAATGACCAGGTTGAAGGCAATTAGGCTGGCCAGGTGCAGCTGGGTTAGGTACTAATAAAGTGTTTTTAAATTTTACAATTTCCTTTTGGATTTTGGGGATGCATTCCAATCTGCCCAAATTAGGGAGGAAATTGTTTCCATGTTTTCAGCTGTTCCACGGTCTGATTATTACTGACCGATAACCCACATAGATTTTTTTTTTTTTTTTTTTAAACTTACACACACACACTCTCACTCACTGGACCCAATGTCTTTATTTTTCAACTTGTCAGAGCAGTACAATAGGAAAACTAAGAAACTATTATGTAAGTTTGCAGAAAGAGTTTTCAATTCAGTCACAGGGTTAGCCAGGCTTGAGTGAAACTTGCCTGAAAATGAAAAATCTGGGTTGGTTTTCAAAGTCTTTATCTATATATAAACGCAAAATAAGAATCAGAATACAACCATGTCATCCTCTCTCCCTCCATTCCTCAAAGTCCCGACTGTTGTGAATGTGTTTTCCACAACATGCTAATATTTTTTTAAAATTACCTGAAACACTTTTTTTTTTTTTTTTTAAAACAAGCTGACTCAACACCATTTATGCTAATTTTAAAAGCCATGTTTTTATTGAAGTGTATGTAGCATGTGCAAAGTGCTGTCCATGCCTGTAGTTTAGGTCATAGGAAGAAGGCTTTCCAAAGTGATACCACTGCAATCAGCCTGCAAGACTCTTCTGCGCGTGTTAGTATGCACATTTACGCACACCTTCCTACCCTCTTGCCCTCACACACGTGTTTCATGTATGAATCTGCCTGAACTACAGCCTGAAGTTTGGCATGGAGAGCATCACACAGGCTGTGGCCAGAGGCACCAGAAAACCTCCAACACTTCTTCTCCCCAGGATTTTCTCAGAAGGCAAAGCAACTGCCACGGACCTGAGGAGCGACGGGACAGAAGAGCTATCCTGTTCCCCACAGATGAGTCCTAAGGCCCCGCATGACCCTGAGCTTCTCCACTGCATTATGAAGTCATTCTCTCACATGAGGCTTTACTTCTGGAAAATGGAAACCAGAGACATGGATTCTTTTTACGTGCTCCCAGCAGCATTTATTCATTTTTGTTATCTACTTGTAAAAGAGATGCCACCATGGCTCAGGAAGGCCTTGAGCCACAATTTGCAGGTGACTGGGAGAATATTGTCCAGCAGGATGAACACAAGGTTGCCCCGTTCCTACTGCCCAGAAAGGCATCTTCAATAAAGCCTGTGAAAAAATTCTGCGTAAAACAGACCTTAGGTCTGATTGACTACAGCCACTTCTGCAGAAAAGCTCACAGCAACACAGCTGTGCTGAGGACACATTGCACCAGCAGGTGGGTGATTGTAGAGACTCATTTTTCTCCTTCCCAATGCCCCAAGTTCAGCATAACATGCTCTGCCACTCTTTGATTAACAGATTTGCATTCTGAACTCTTTTTAAGCCCCCATAAGAAATGTAACCTAGGAAATCTATGAAGATCCAACCACATTAACTGGAAGGCATCACTGAAATGGATAGGATTTAGCCACAACTAAACTGCAACCTCTGCTCCTTCTGTAGCTTTTGCACAGTTTTGAGTCTAGGAAAAAAAAATTCACAGATTTTTGAATCCAGAACAAAAGTATAATTCTATGTGCCAATTAAAAAAGCCATCATTAATTCCTATGACTCTAATCTGAAATTAAACATGGCGTACATTTACTTTTTTGGAGGCATTATTTTACATGCAAAATGAAATAATAGTGCAGCACACAGATATGGGCATACAGGGAGCTCAAAGAAAATTATCTGCTTTGCTTTCCCATAAGTGAGCAGTGCCCTGAGGAGGGCAGCATGTAGGCATGTGTTTAAATATGCAGAAAACAGTTCTGAATCACATGCTTTGCTAAAACTGCCTCGCCTTTCAAGGGATTAGTGAAGTCCCACACACGCTCTCAAAAATCATCATAAAATGTAGGTAGAAAGACAGCAGGATATTAAACCAAAGCCCACTGAAAAATGCCAAAGCCCTTGCTTTCATGAGTATCAACAGAACAGATTTTTAGTATCTGTAATATCTCAGAATTTCTTCACTCTAAAGCACTGCCAGCCTAATTTTAAGTGTGCTTAACCAAAACAAGAGGTTCAAGAAACAGATCATCTAATACTGATTACACAAGTAAAATGGGAACAATTATCAAAATCTGCAAAACACAGCTATTTTTAAACAGGATCCAATTTTAAAACAATTATATTTAGTTTTTGGGTAAGTCAGTTTGATAACACAAATGATAATGTGTGATCCCCAAAACCCTACCTCCAACACTTCACATTTTAAAACTCAATTGCTTAGTCAGACTTGGTAAGTAAATTTCATGAAAATAAATCAAGTTAAAAATAATTTTACAAAGAAAAAAAAAAGGTATCAGTTTCCAGGTAGTTTTCTCAATTACTTAACTAAATCTCCAATTCAGTCATGTTGTCTTAAACATTACAGGAAGGAACACGGTTTCCAGTTATAAAGATTCTCAAAAGTGGTTACAATGCTTAAAGAAAGCAAGGTTACAGACAAACACACCATGCATTTGCTCTGTTAATAAACTTTTTTAAAGGCTTTTAATATGGCATTGTCATAACTGCCCAGTCTGTCTTTTCCTACCACTCCTATTTTTGTCAGTGGCCTCAGGATCATATTTTGAGGTGATAAATAAAACTGGACGGTAAATAGTGGGGTTTGTTTAACAATTAATCACAAATTATTTTTTGAAGCTTCACCAAAAAAAAAAGAAATCTGGAAGTATGGGTAGTATCAGTACCGAAACAGATTTGAAATTTCCAAGATGGAGTTAACACATTTAAGGAACAGAGTAGCTATCGGCATTTTAAAAGCTAATTACAAAGCTGGTGGCAAAAAGAAGAAATTTAAGGAGCGTAAGGAGCTGCATTTTGCCAACTGGTGTGCAGCTAGCGGCGGCACAGGGCAATCCGCTGCCTTGCAGTGCCCTCTGGTGCTGCTCGTACAGAAGTGGAACATCTCGATGCTCTCACTGACGGCACCCAAGCTACCCGCCACCGGTGCTCCTGGTAAGAGAATTAAAAGAATTAAACATGGGTGTCATAAACCCTAGTCGAAAATTCTGCAGCCTCTGTATAACCACACATGCACATATTTAATATAAAGAGCGTAACTGTGGGAAAAGCACTAAATTGCACAAGGCGTCACTTGAACAAAATCCCACAAGGAAATATAAACCTACAACACAACTGTTCCCTGAAAAAGGAGCATCCAGCAAATTATCCCAGAATATAAAAACATACAATGAGGGAAGGTCAGAATTATATTTCCACCTGTTCACAAAATACCAGGTCCCATATTTCTTATACTTTTTGGAAGCTACAAAGAATGCAACCCCCTTCTTCCCAACTAAAAGATCAATAAACACCCATAACCTTAACCACAGAATTTAGGAATGTTTTATTTCAATGCCAGTCATTTTGGGATTTTTCCTTTTTTTTTAAAAAAAATTGAATGAGCAATACAGACAGATGGATGCTTTCAACAGGATACTCTCACAACGAGAGATGCTTTCAAAACAACATGAAGGGACAATAAGAAATTGCACTTAGCTCCAAATTAAAAACATCCTCAAAGCTCCTTCTCCTGAAGACCCTTCAGAGTAGTTTGGAAAGACTCGATTAAGCAGTCTGCATGCCGTACACTCCTCCCAACCCACACACGGGGGCTATCTTGGTTTGGTTTGCTTTGCCTTTTTACTCCATAGGTACATACCACATCTCGAGGCAAAAATCCAGACATGGCTCAGCAGCCCCAGGTGCCCACTTCCATAGTGGAAGCACCTCCAGATCCCCAGGAGGGAGGCACCAGTTCAGCACCACTGCAGGCGAGGCTGCCTACACCAAGCTGAGCACCTCTGCAGTGAAACTCAGAGCAGACAGCACTGGTGCTTCAGTCCTTAAAGTCAAGGGCAATATTGTCACTAGCACAAGGATGCAGAGCTGTACAGTCCCCAGATCCTGCAGGCGGGATGAAATCAGACCGAGTGCTCATGACAACACATCCACACAGGTAAAGCTTTGGCCCAGGATTGCTACTGGGAACCTTCTCCGCCCCCCTGAACAGAGAATGTCAGGAACATTTTGGGCCCCTCACTATAAGAAAGATATTGAGGTGCTGGAGCGTGTCCAGAGAAGGGCAACAAAGCTGGTGAAGGGCCTAGAGTACAAGTCTTATGAGGAGCAGCTGAGGGAACTGGGGTTGTTTAGCCTGGAGAAAAGGAGGCTCAGGGGAGACCTTATCGCCCTCNACTGGGAACCTTCTCCGCCCCCCTGAACAGAGAATGTCAGGAACATTTTGGGCCCCTCACTATAAGAAAGATATTGAGGTGCTGGAGCGTGTCCAGAGAAGGGCAACAAAGCTGGTGAAGGGCCTAGAGTACAAGTCTTATGAGGAGCAGCTGAGGGAACTGGGGTTGTTTAGCCTGGAGAAAAGGAGGCTCAGGGGAGACCTTATCGCCCTCTACAACTACCTGAAAGGAGGTCGTAGCAAGGTGGGTGTCGGTCTCTTCTACGAAGTAAGAAGTGATAGGATGAGAGGAAATGGCCTCGAGTTGCACCAGGGGAGGTTTAGATTGGATACCAGGAAAAATTTCTTCACCAAAAGGTTTATCAAGCATTGGAACAGGCTGCCCAGGGAAGTGGTTGAGTCTCCATCCCTGGAGGTATTTAAAGGACACGTAGATGTGGCACTTGGACATGGTTTAGTGGTGGACCTGGCAGTGTTAGGTTTACAGTTGGACTCGATGATCTTAAGGTTCTTTCCCAACCTAAATGATTCTATGAACATTCAAAGCAACCATTTTAAAAGAAGGGAAGAAAAAAAAAGGTCTAACACAACTTTCTTCCTGCGTGTCTCAAGTTTTCTGCAGCTACATGGGAAGGTCATGTATTTTTTTCAACATTACACCAAGTTTTGCTACCAATGCTGGAGCAAAGATGTTAGCCACTAATCATTAATAGTTGTTACAAATTACTTCAGAAGGCTAAGCTTATTGCATCAAACAAGCATTTAAATAAAAAGAATAGTATTCCTAAATTTAGTTACACCAGAAGATTCTCAAATCCCAAATTATATGCACTTGAAGCTGCAAGCAGTGGCAGGCATGGGTATTTAAGGTTTCTGGAATAATCAAACTGCTAAACCCAAATTGAAATTATTAGGTTATTTCTTAGTATTAGTTCTCTTCCTACACTGAACAAAAATGTACTTTCTTTCCTAAGCTGTGTGCATTTTACTTGCATCTAGTGAGACATGTCTTTCAATTACTGCCACAAGTACTTCCATTAAATGCCTCTTCCAATTCAGTGAAAGATGTTCCAATATGTTCAAATAATGTTTCTTCCTCTTACAATAATTCTTTTCAATTGTATTATTTCAGTGTTTCTTCAGAATTCCAGACAGCAAAAACATGACAGAATCTTTGTAAAACAAACAATAAAACTGCTAGTAATGTCAGATGAATTGCAGTCACTGTATTTGTATTTTATAACTGTGAACATCCAGTCAGTTCAGTAATGGAAGAAAAAAAAAAAACACCAACAAAAAAACCCCAAAAAACAACAGAAAGAAAAAAGGCTCACTTTCTAAAATGATCATTAATGAATTGTAAAGAGTGCTGTTAACTTTGGTGGGTCCCTGAAAAGAAACAAAAATAAGTAAAATACAAGAATCCATCATTTATGTGATGAAGTGCACACATTTTAACACATCAGGCACTAAAATGCATGTTTTTAAGATGCCACTTTGCAGAACTGTGCAAAAAGTCCCCCTTCTGAGCAACAAGGCACGACATCACGCATCCAGCTTATTGGTAGGGGCCACCAACCCAGGCTAAGCAGAGCAACAGCCTGGAGATGAAGGCAATGATCGAAGAGATGTCATCAGATTTGACCAAAACACACTTCCCTAAAAAGTGCAGGAAGAGATATTTCTGCATCTTCCCCAGAGAATACCAAATGTGGGAAAACAACCCTGCATGATAATTCCTTTTCTTCTCACCCGTAAAGCTGAGGCTATAAGCTACACATGAAGATGCTACAACATTATACATGAAGAACAATCATCTCAAAAGTAGGAGTTGCAGGCAGTATTCTTAAGCTTTTAAATAAATAAAACTAATGCTATGATAACCACAACCATTAGAGTAGGAATTTCATTAGAATAAATCTCATTGACTAATTGCAGCTTGAAATATAAAAGCTGAGAACTGACAGATTATTCTCCAACGCTCAGAGGATGACTTATCAGAAAGACCGGCAAACACTTGGACTTTCATCACAATCTATTCTTTGGCACCAGCATTTTCCTATCCCACCTTTTACTCAAAGGAGTTACTGTTAAGCTATTTGGGAAGGAGTTTCACTTTTTCCCCCTTTTTCTTTTCTTTAGGACAGTAAAAACTTGGAAGCAGTCTTCTCTAAATTTATAAATAGAATAATTAAAAAACAAAAACCCAAACCCACAGCAGGCAAGATGTTTCTCACTCTTAAGTACATCAGCCTGCAACTCATGGAAGAAGTGATTCAAAGATAGCCATATGGTTGTACTGTAAAGCTTTACCACCAAGGGTCTTTCCCTCTCTGTCCTCAAAAGTTGCTGTAACTTTGCTGAGAAGAGAATTAAGTTCCATGGAATGAGAGCAAAAATAAAACCAGTGTGATGTTTCATTTAAAATAATTTATTAAAAGGAAAAAAAAAAGCAGCATTGCATGTATCACTGACCCCTAACACCTTATGTCTGCTGCATGAATGTGAGAGCTAGCCAGGCATCACTACAGTTATGTGTGCCATCGGAGGTGGGATTGCAAGGTATGTGGACTTGGCCAAGCAAACGGTGACCTTGCTAGCTGGGGTAGCAAGAGTCATGAAATCGCAGTGGCGCCAGCCTCAGCCGTGCCTGAGAAGGTCCCAAGAGTGCCCGGAGGACTTGCTGCGTAGAAGTCACTTCCTCCTCGGTGCTGGCCGTTTTGATACCAAAGAAGGATGGATTAAAACTCTGCTTGGCTACATTAACACACAATCCTGTTTACTTCCTGATTCCATTAGATTTTGAAACTGCGCTAATTCACACCAAATGGTCCAAAACACAGATGCACAGTATTTAAACCCCAGAAACTCTACAGCTGCATATCACAGGGTAGTTCCCCCCAGCCCTGCAAAATGGAAAAGTTTTGCCTTTGGAAATGAAGCTGTTCAAAGACTAACTGCAAGTACACAGAGAGCACTTTAAAGTATGAACATGGTACAATTTTATCTAAGACAGTTTTTCTATGCTGTTTAGGAAGAAAATGGAAATCTTTATTCCACCACACTGCCCTAAAGAGCAAACACACAAGTTGAGGAGACAGAGCACTGATTCTTCACCTGCTTTTTAAACTACCTGCAGAGCTTCTCCTCCTTGGAAAGGACACATCTTCTAAAACAACCTACCTGACCTTCATGTCAGCTATAAGAACAGGGCTTTCTATGCTCTACAGCTTAAAAATTAAGTACTGCATTGAGATGAACTTGGAATCCACCACGATCAGACTGCAGTTTAAGCTGGTGAAAAAGAAAAGGCTTTTCATTGCATTCAATACTCCAATTGAAAACTGGGATTTTTTTTTTTTTTTTACTTGCAAGTATAAATTCAGGAGCTGGATCTACTTGTTATTATAATAGGCCCGTTTCTGGTCTGTATGTATCTGCCAGACCCACTGCAGCTGAGCATCTACTTTCACAGTATTTAGGGGCAAAATGGTGGAAAAAAAAATCCCACGGAGTTATAGAAAATGGGGAGGGGGAGATGGGAGAAGGGGGTAAAGAGGTAGTGTGACAATTCAAATAAGCTTATATCTTTCAAAATATCACGAACCATTCACAATACTTCATCATTATCAAAACAGTAGCAACTAACCACATTTTGAAACTAGGCAAAACAGAATTTAAAAAAAAAAAAAAAAAGAGAAAACCCACCACTTTTTAACTTTCATAGCCTTTCTTTTATTTTGCTGCTCAGTTAAAAGAACATGGCCGATACCTGTTCAGAGGATTACTTTTTTTCAAATGAGAATTATAAATCCCTCAAACAGAAGGTTTACAAGAAAGTAGTAAAATTTTAAAATCTTCAAATGGCAATAAGAAAAGGCAAAACCTGAAACAGAAAAAAATCTTCATACAAATCTCTTACCAAAATGTCTTCTGGGGCAAAGTTATTTGGTTTTGGTTTTTTTAAAGAATGCATGCAAGTTTCTTAAGGATTAACATTTAACAGTGACACAGAAATTAGTCTTACTATTAGGAATAAAATTCCATTAGGGATGGTATTTTGAAGTTTCTTTTTTAAACATGATGTTAGGACTAGCCAAGCCATTTCACAGGTCTTTAGTATGCATGTCATCTGCTAGTAGAAATAAATTAAAAAGACATTCATCCTAATTTAGCTGAACAATAAATAATCTTCAAGTATTTTCAGAAAGTTGTGAGTACATGCCTGTCTGGGGCTACAGAAGGGACCTATGTCAGTGTAAAGAACATTTATTCCCCCTGGCAGGTCAAGGAGAAAGTTTTTGACTACCTGCTTAATTTTCACAGTTACAATAAGGTTTTGCCAATAGGACATGTGGCTGCTCTTGACTTTGCATTTATAAACATGAACCAATTTTAAAACCATGCCTTCTTAAAGCTGACATTTAAACACAGTAATAGTTCTCTTTGGTCTCTAACACCGCACATGAAACATTGCAAAGTATTCATCTTCTTTGTCACTAACATGAAGTGAGGAAGCAGGATTTCATTCATGTTAGAGAGAAAGCAGTGAGCACAGACAGAAGCGCTGGGGCCGCAGAGTGACTGCCAATTCCTGTTCAAATGGGGATGCCACACTGCATCAGGTATTAAACCTGAAGTTAGGGAGCGGAGTGACCACCTCACATGGCCCCGACCCAACTGAGAGCCTTCTCCTGTTGTATCAACATGCATGGGTATTGTCAAGAGATGTGTGGTGGAAACCCCGCTGAAAGCTATGGAAACTCACTTCAGAAATATTCTTCTCCAAGGTAGTCTTCAGGAAATTTGTTTTGGAAACTCTCCTAATTGCTACCACTATGGTGGCTGTATTCATTGGAGACATGGAATGAATCAGACTGCAGCAGCACTTCAAGCCTTTTTTCAACGTCTGCTCATTAAATTTATTTTCAACAAGTCAAAGAACATAGAAAAGTTTCAGAAAATCTGAAAGAAAACATTTAAAGAAGGGTAACACATGTAATTAACATATTAACCTGACACTGACAGTGACTAAAGCAACATTCTATATGTAAAGATATAAAGGAAGAGAATATAATTAATGCAAATCACTATAGCCTTACAGAAAGAGATCAAGTCCAACTACTGAATAGCTTTCGCATTGCTTTGACAAAGTTAAACTTCTTCTTGATAAAGTCAGTAGCATTTAACTCACAAATGGAACTCCACAGTAGGTTCTTCTGCTTATATCCAGGGATGCGCAGGAGTGGGGGAAAGGGAGGACAAAAAGAAAACTAGCAACCCCAAAAGAGTATCCTCCAGCCATAGCCTTGGCCCTAAAGGCTGGAGACTGAAAGCAGCACATCTCCCACAGCTCTCTGCCTGGGCAAACAGAAGAAGAGATTGCCCTAAGCCAGACATACAGAGCATTACAACTGCCAAAATACAGGCTTCCTCTGCACAGGTAGTGCCAAAACAGCCTGCACAAGTCTAGCATCACCAGAATGCACCCGCCTGTTGGGCAAGTGCCTGAACACCAAATACAATCTTTTCCACAGCTACAATTTGCATGTTCCCTCCTCACCAGGAAGTGGGGGACGGACTGCAGTTCATTTGTACAGGGAACCCTTGAGACCAGGCTCACCGATTCCCTTGTTGTGCATGAAGCATGGTGGCTGCTCTCCTTGGCACCAAGCAATGTAGGGATGGACAACTTAAGCCAAGGAGCAGACTACTCTACCTGCTTCCTTGACTTGTCATAGCTAAGCCAGGCACAGACATCCAATACAGCCACGAGCTCCTGGCCACCATCAGAGCATGACACAGCCACTGAGAGCTCTGTAAGGAAGAGGAAACAGAGCCCTTCTTGGGTGAGGAACTGAAACCACATTATTTCTCTATTGACTAGAATTAAGGTGTCAAAACCCACTTGCTTCACCCATGTTAGTACCAGCCTGTAACTCTTTGTTCTCTCCCCCCCACCATCCCACCCCCAACAAAACACTAATTGCCCATCATGAAATCTTAATACTTCTCTTCCCCCCTAACATTTGGGGATGCTGGTTACTCAGCTAACATCCTACCACAGTACTACATAGATTTTTGAACAGAGTTTTAAACTCATATCCCTGCTTCGCTAACCGAACAAATTGAAGACCGGTTGTAAGTCTCAAAAGGTTCTTGTAACTGAGAAGTCATCACAAGCACATGAGCTTCTAGCAGTATCATTGCTACACTAGTTCTTAGACCCTTATGCAACTTCTTAAAGTTTATGTTATTAAGCAAGTTACTACTGACATGTTTGCCAAGGATACAAATCCTGAGATACAGAGAGAAATTGTAGAACATTGCTGAGAGGAATCAGGATGAAAGAAACCAAAACTGGTCTGTGTGTCAGAAGTCACCTAGAGAATGCCTGCAACATTAGCAGCACAGAGGAGAGGAGATGTCTGTCCAGGAAATGTTTGTTTTGGAAAGACTAGGGAATCAAGGTGGATAGCTTGGTGGGCAGTGGGGTGGGAAGGCTGTAATAGAAAGATTTCAAATTTTAATTCACATGAGTCAAAATTCCTAATAAAGCACATGTTTTTAATAGTGAGAATAAACCACTGGAAGAGCTTACCAAGTATTAAGATGACTGGATACTAGAAATGTTAAGCTCAAGATCAGAGGATACATCTTTCAGAAAAGTATTAGGGCGAAGAAGTCCCATAATCAGTGCTGTGCAAGAGGCTCAGAGCAGATCAACACAGTGAAGTTTCCTAGTCTGCAAACCAAATTTTGATAGCAGTGTTTTGTTGGTTCTTTTTTAATATAAGAATTTCTTACTTGAAACAGGCACTGCACCCAGGGGAAGAACAGACAGCTGGCTAATAGTCAACTCCAAAGCCTAAATAAATCACAGTTGTACACAGTCACTTTTATCTGTGCCTCTGAGCCACGATTATCTACAGAAGCACGTCAAACAGAGCTATAACTCCTGCTGCTCAAATGCGCTATCAAGCCCAGGAAATTCTTATGCCACAACTCATTTCTCTGGAGCATGGAGGTCAGCCCTGGAAGAGCTGAGACTTCCCTTATGCAACAGGAATCCAAACCAAATAAACAAACAAACAAACAAACAAACAAGACTTTGCCATTTTAAAGCAAACCTGACAGACTGGGGAATCCCACTGAATAGCACAATATTACTTATCTACCAGTTGCAACATGCAATGTTTTTTCTCGATGGGAGACATCACCACAACAAAAACAGTCAGAAGAACCCCCATCACACAGGCATGAACCTCTTCCTCCCTCACCCTACGCAGGCAAAACTCACCCAACCTCACCACGCTTCTGGACCCTTCCCGTGTCACTGATGACATATGAAAGTCTGCACATGAGAAAGCAAGTACTTGATTTGGACTAAAATCCATTGCAAATATTTATCTTTTTGCTTGTGCATTCCCACACATACCCAAGCTGTCTGCAGTGTTTATACCTCTCTTTCCCTTCCCCAGAAGTCATCCCACTCCCCCGGATTTGGTCATTTGAAAGAAATTCAAGCTCTAGACAGAATGTACAGATTTTGCTGCCTGACATGCACATAAATGGTTTGATCAAAATCAGGTGGTTTGGGTTTTTTTTTTAGTATGCTGTAAAGCTTTGCCAATCTTCATTATTAAATGGGGGGAAAATATTGCTAGCAGCTCAGTTCTGTCACACAGTGAAAAACCCAAACTGTTATAACAAAGTTCACCACAGATGTACCTTTTGCTGGCTCGTTTTCACAGCTGTCATTTATAACAGTTTAACAGTGTAGAAGCCAGAGGTGGGAACCTTGCTGATTTCCATACCAGCTTACACACAGGAAGGAAGTCCCAAAGCGGCATCTAATCCCTAACAAAGTTTGCAGTCTAGCTAACATTTGTACAGAAGACCACTCCAAGCCCAAACACGGCAAACCTGGAGTCTTTACACACACTGCAGCCACATCCACGGGTCTGCTGGGCACTGACTCTTCCCTTAGTCCTGTTTGGCGCAGAGCTGTCACCCGCTCCTCTTGCCAATCCAGTAACAAATTTACCAAACATCTTTGGTAATCTTGCCTATGCAAGAAATTTAGGAGTGAGCTGTTCTCAAATCTTTAGCTGAAGACGGAGTAACAGCAAAACAAGGCAATAACTTGGCCTCTGAAACAAGGCTCCAAGTTAAGAACAGTCTTTTTATTATTGCCTGGACCTACTAGATAAATTAAGATCACCACCAAGGTGTGCTTTAAGACACTCTTTTTGGAATTAAAGCAATGACATAGACTCCCACAACTATTCCTTTAAAGTTACATTATTGCCAGCTAAATTTGTCATATTGACAATCAGTTTAGGTAATCCAAGTGAGCATCAATACCTAGAGCAGTACTTTCTTGAAAGCCGTATGTGAATTAGTTTTTTTCCCCCAAACAAGTGACTATGGAGTTCTGAGAACATATATTTAAAATATCATGACTGGCATTGTTCAAATACAAGAATCCAAGTCACGTGCAAAGTACAACACCAAGAACAATGTTGGGGTTTGTGCCAAACGAAGATGACTGATCTCGGAGAAGAGAAAGTGCTTTTTTGTGTGCATGAACTAAAAACGTTCCTGGTACCCACAGTCACGACACTTCTTATCCTGGGCTTCCAAGGAAATGCTCATTGGCAGCATCCCATCTGATATACAAGACACAGATGCCAACCAAACATCCTCAAAGTAACTAAACTGAAACCTTTGACAGCTACACTTGAGCAGCAGCCTGGCACGTGCCTGAATGTGCAAGAAAATGCAGCCTGTGGGTGTACCTGGGTATTTTCAGTTAGCCCAAAAGCAAAGCAAGAAGCCAAGCAAGAAGTGAGAGACACCGCATTGCTAACAGAGGACAGAAATATCTGAAAGGACTACATGGCTTACAAAATCCAGACCTGAGAAAGGTTTGCCGCTTCAACATCAATGGTAATCAACAGTTGCATGAATTTACCAACTCAGCTCTTTGGTAATGGTGTTGATAAGAAACAGAACTGAATATGGGAAAGGCTGAAATATAGGCATGCCCACTGCCAGTTCTTGCAGCAAGGCGTAAGAAAGCAGCAACTGTTTAAGGTGATAAGACTAATGGAAAACACGGGCACTGTTTTCTGTGTAGAAAAAAACCTTGGAAGACACAGTTCAAAGAGCTGAAACAATGTAAAGGGCAGAAAAGGAAGCAGAAATAAAGGCAAATGAAGTCAGACATTATTCATGTTTGCACGTACAGTAGATCACCTCATTGCAATTGAGGGAGCTTTTCAAATTGNCGGCGCAGAGAGAACTTTTAACCTACACCTGGGGGAATTGAGCCTAAGAATCTTAATTGACTCAATTAAATCTGCAGAGAACAGAGATACTGTAAATACTAGAACTGGCTTGGAAAAAGGAAGGGAAAAACCCTTCAAGGCAAAACATTCTTTTATTCTATGATCTCCATTGTGCCATGCGATTCAGAAGACAGAGGCTTGCCCCAGAGCTATATTAGGGGTTATGCTTTGTGGTTTACAATTTTGATATGCCATTTCTGAGGTTTCTTCAGGATATCTCATGAGAGAGCAGGATTACGGCGTATGACAGAAACACTTGTTCTATTACAGAAGTTCAAATCTGGGGAAGAACCCATTATAATATACCGAACTGTCAGTTCAGCTGCCTATTTCTTCCTGTAAAGGAGACACAGGAAAACAGAGCCTTTACTTTTTTTTTAAGCTATTAAACAGATTCACAACATATAAATGGAAAACTACATGGTGCCTTTCTCCTCAGGATATTATCAGTGTAGCTAAAGAATTTGGGGTGGGGGCTGTCAGTTTTTAGGGGTTTATGTACCTGCCACAATGCAGGTACTTGGCCTCCTGACCAAGTATCGAGATAGAAACACTTCACATGAAACACAGTCAGAGCCACAGCAGACAGAAAGCTGTAATGGCCCCGGGAATCTTGTTATAAAGTGCATCCTTACCTCCACACATTAGCTGGGGAATTTTAACATTTCAGCTCCAAAAATACACACTAAAGCCATGACATAGGATACAAATACTCTAATAAATACTGCAAGCATCTGTCCACTCAACAACAGAAGACCTGAGTTTAAAGATTTAAAACCTGTGTGTAGTTTATGAACTGTACAGAATCAAGTGAAAGTTTAGCCTCAAAAAAAACCCATTATCGAAACCAGATGTTGGCTTCACAACACTCAATTTATGATAAACTGTTTTAATATTTATACCTAGCACAGGCGCTGTAATAAATCAGAAAAACGCAAAATATAACGAGCACTCTGAAATGAAGAAATCACTTTGTCAAACCAGTTTGTTTGGAAACCAAAGGGAATATATCTCACAGCAGCTTCACGACGTTTTTCTTCACCTGCCACATCGCCAACTACGAAGCCAAGAGAGAAAACCCGAAAACCAAATTATTATCAACAGCTAAACGCTGGCTTACCAACCTCGCCCCGGGCAGGAGGGAGATGCGTCCCGAAGCGTTCGGCGCGGACCTGGGGCCTGCCCCGGGGCCGGGCCGGGCCAGAGCTCGGCGGAGCTGGGGGCGCTGCCCCCGGCCACCACGCGGGGGCCCCCGCCGCCCTCGGAAAGAGATTTTTAAAGGCAATAGGGGGAAGCTACGGGAGAGAGGTAGAGGGAAACGCGATAATCACGACACGCGGTTTTAAAGGCGCGTTGCCTTGTGCACGGGAAATTCACTGAAGAGCCACGCGTGAATTAACGTTGTCCGTTACGAGCAGTGCTGGCGTTGGCACTGCTCGTTAGTAAAATGGCCTCTGCGGCCTAGCAATGCTTACTTGGTTCAAGGTAAAAAGTGAGGCTCTTGCTGCCAGCTTGCAACTCTTCTCCTCAAAATAGCAGTGAGATTTACACATCAACGACAGGGGGAAAAAAGTTCAATGACCTATATTCGGGCTGAAAAGTAATAACGCATCAAATCAAATGAGACGGGAACCGAGTACTTCTGATCAAAAACTATCGAACTTCACCTTTGAAAAGTAAGGGACAGCTGGGCACAGCAATGTACATAGGCAAGAGCAGGGCGCAAAGGGAAGACTGATCATTTCATACAGCTCTAGAGCAAACCAAACGTGAAGATCTCATCCACAAGAACATCAGTTTGCTGTCACGACATTTTAGTTCAGCACCCTACTAAGTCATGGTGTCGACCTCTTATGTTAGGAGCAGACATTGGAAGGCAAGCTTCTTCCCCCATAAAGCTACCTGTTTTAAGCATGTTTGGCTGTCAAGAGGCTTCACCTCCATCCCTTTCCCCACCTCCCAAAAAAAGCTGAGATGATGCCAACGAAGTGCCAAGCGGCAGCTTTGGCACCACATGCTGCGGGGAGAGAATACAATTATGGATCAGTACAGACTAAATAATATAAGCTGCAAAGAAGAAAGCGTTTGTGTTATATTGTATTTAAAAGATGCAAAGAACTGGTTTCTGCCTGAAACATCTCGCTGATAGAGAGGGCAGGTACCGAAGCAGGAAGGCAGTCTCTTCACCTCCCCAGACTGAAGGGGACCTCCATTTTTTCACATCTAGAAATAAAGGGTGCCACAACTGCACTGAAATGTTGTTTCCAGCACAGCTGGACTTGTGGCTTTCCATGCTACTCACTGGGCACAGAGGGTCAGAAGAAAACAATGGAAAGTAATGAGAAGAGAATGGAGGAAACAGCCTGAGTAGGCTTCAGATCCCGACAGTAATTTGAAGAAGTTCCTCACTTTTCAGTAGTGTCATCATAACCCTGGAGAAGGCCAAGCCAGTTCTACCTTAGTAGATGGTTTAAAGGGGCTGCTTCATGCTTACTTTACTGGGCACTTGCAACATGACCAACAGCCCAGGCAGCCAGGGAGCCACAGCAAGTAGTACGGGGATCTCCTAGCTTTTAAATTTAGGGAATTTTTTTGTTGTTTATACAGTTCCTTTCTTTTAACAGATTTCTACTGGCAATATTCTGCAATCAGCTTTAAAAAAAAAACAAAAAAACAAAAACCAAAAAAAAACACCAAACAGAACAACATCACCATGACCCCCAACAAAAAAAGCTTAAATGCTGTTGGAAGCCACACTGAAAAGCAGGGCTTTGATGTTCTAGGTGCAATTTGCAGTGGCCTTTCTCAATGACAAACCGGATGAGTGCAGAAAGATCAGAATAAAAGTAGCAATGAAATCAGAGCACTGAAGAATCCCCTGCAGTTCACTTTGCTCCAGCCCCCTTACGTGGTTTTGCAACTCTTCTCACCGTTCCTACTCTACATGAGTGGCACCGACACTGACCCACCAGTTGGTTTTGTGTGTTACTGAACATTTGAATGAACCAGAGCAGTAATCCAGAACTGAAGTCTTTTGGCTCTATTCATATTAAACAAAAAAAAGTCTATATTCCATTTGCTATCTGTGACATTACTGAGGATACCCCATTACAGGGCAGTGTTTTATTGACAAGCCTGTGCTGCTGGGTGACATTTGCTGCTCAGCAGCAGAGCAACTCAGTTCAATACAAGAGCAGACTGATTGAGGAAGCGGACATACCGCAGACAACATGTCACCATGTCTGCAGATGTGATGGGGACCAGAGAGGGCACTGCGCTTCTGGCTGCTTTTGGGACTGCCATGGGTACAACGAACACCAACAAAACTGAGATCCACTCCCAAAAATCAAAATGTAGACACCAAGCATGGGAGAGTACTGCCAGAACAAAGTCAGAAGAAGAAAATCTCTCAGTCTAAATGTAAAAACCTGTTCAAGTAAGTAATCCTTAGGAAACTGCAGGTGCTGCTGTATTACATTAACTTCATTTGCTAGAGCAAGCAGGCAGTACATTTTGTGCCAGGCCGCCACCAGTGTGAAGAACACTGTGCAGTTTAGGACAACAGCTGACAAGGCTGGTTTCAAAGCACAGGAACTCCTTGGGTCTGGGATTTTGCTTTTGCATTCAGAATCAACAGCAAAAGGCAGCCCCAGGTCAAGACACAGAGAGGACTGAGGAATAGATTTTAAGGCAAGAGGTACAATACACTAAACAGATCATCTCAGCCAATTTAGACAGCTACTTAAGTTCTCAAGTCTGGACACTACCACCATAACCTCACCTGAATGACTGAGTGATCTTAATAACCTAGGATGATCCAGTGGGGACAGCTTAAAGGAGAGGCAGCTGACACATACTTCCCCAACATCAGGTAACAGGACAAACAGACAAATCTCCTAAGTGCCTTAGGGTTTTGCTGTCCCTTTCCAGACATGGCACAGGCCAGGATGCCATACCAGCTTAGCAGATCCTTTTCTTGCCTTTAGAAGATCCAGAAGTTGGTTCCCAGGGGCAGCAAGCAACCTAGGGAGATGCTATCCCAGCTCTGAAACCTTGGATGCAATCAGCCTCCTCAAAAGGGGCTGTGCCAAAGACTTTCAGGTTACAGAGGTCCAGCCCAGAGAAGGTGCAGGAACTCAGGTCAGGAGAGAGGACACAGACTAGCAAGCTCCACCTCCAGCTTCCTGGGGGCACTCTTTTGGCAGACAACAAGCTTTAAGTGCCACTTTGGGGTACCTGGCTGATCTTTCTGAAAGGGCTAGTGGCCTTTTTCAGGGCTGAAGCAAAATTTTGAGAGTCCAGAAGTAAACACCATTAAGTACAAGAGGGGATACTTTGACAGGACTGTTACTCCCTTTGAAACTTGAGCCCCAGCTATCTCTTTCACAGGGAGTTCATACACGTGGCATAGCTGGCAGTTTAGCAAATACTCTCCTTAGATATTTAAAAACCAACCCAAGGGGGAAAGAGTTTATGTGGCTAGTTGAAGGCCAGAAAGTGATGGTGCCCACTCAGAAGACTCCTACACATTTGAGATTAGGCTCTCCTACATATTCACATACATGAGAATTATACTCCAGAGGGAGGATTCTTTTGAGTTTTCCTGCTGGGCTGGAGATGGAAGGAGTCTGGACAACTAAGTGGTAGAAATTTCAATGACACCAGAGTTGTGTCAGCTCCAAGAAAAACTGTTCCAGTTATCCTCTCTTTTCCAGTTCAAGCAGGAGACACACAACACAAGTAGTTGGTTCGATATATGTGGTGGTGTTTTGTGCTGGGCCCAGAAAAAGCAGTGCAGAAGGCAAAAGAGCTGCGGTTGGGCCTTCTGGCAGAATCCCATGCCTGTGGCGCAGTATCAAAGGCAGCAACTTATGGCTGTTGCTGCAGCCTGTGGGCTATTCAGAACAGCCATACATCAACATGCAGTTGTTAAGGAAGAACAACATCAGAATTCTTTCTGGTACAGAAATGAAATGGAAAATTGTGGTCTCACATCCTTTTTCACATTGTCCATTATGCTGCTGAAGTGGGCATGCCACTCCTTCATCTACCTGAAGCTCATCACATCGTGCATGAAGTCCAGTTGTAAGGTTGTAAGAGAAGTTACAACTATGAAGAAAATTAGTTGAACAATAATTCTATGGGGGAATAAAACGGCCCAAGAGAAGTGGTCTCCATATGCCAGAGAAAGCATGTGAATCCAGGCTAGAGGGAAGAAAAAACCCTGACTCATCATCACACTAACCAAGCATTAGAAAAGTGAGGCAGTACAGTCATGAGATGATGTCAGACACAGCGCTTGGGGTCCAGTTCATTTCCACAGCGAAGACCAGAAGAAAAACATTAAACAACCTTTGTCTCATAGCACAGTGGTATGCATTGAAACACAGGGAGCAGCCAGTCCAGAATCCAGAAGCATATATGGGAGACAGGCTGCTGGCCTATGCCTACCCCATGGTGCAAACAAAACTTCCGCTCCTCAAGTGATCGTCATCGTTAACCGGACACCGTATTAGGGCCTACAGCCATGGGAGTCATATAGCACAAGTCCCTCCCTCAAGCCCTGGAGAGTATGTATTGCATTCGTAGGGATATACATTTTGTGAGTGAGTTGTGGTTTGCCATTCACACTTCACATTTCTGCCATCCTTTCACACATCAGGACCAACTGTGCAACTCAATTGCATCAGCAAGGTAGGAGGGACGGGGAACTGTACCTCTCCACCGACGCAGAGGGGCCGGAGGCTGCAGCCCTCTGCATACAAGAGCAGCCAGAGCTCCTGAAGCAGCAAGTAACTGGAAAGGTTGCCTTTTCTGCTACACAGGTATGAAAATATGTCCTGGTTTCAGCTGGGATAGAGTTACTTTTCTTCCTAGTAGCTGGCATAGTGCTGTGTTTTGGATTTAGTATGAGAAGAATGCTGATAACACACTGATGTTTTAGTTGTTGCTAAGTAATGCTTAGACTAGTCAAGGACTTTCTTTTTCAGCTTCCCATGCTCTGCCAGGTGCACAAGAAACTGGGAGGGGGCACAGCCCAAGATAGTTGATCCAAGTTGACCAAAGGGCTATTCCATACCATATGACGTCATGCTCAGTATATAAACCGAGGGGAGTTAGCCGGGAGGCAGCGATCACTGCTCGGGGACTGGCTGGGTGTCGGTCGGCGGGTGGTGAGCGGTTGCATCACTTGTTTTCTTTTCCCTGGGTTTTGTTTGTCTCTCTCGTTCTCCTTTTCATTACACTTCTTATTATTATTATCATTATTATTACTATTATTATTATTATTATTTTATTTCAATTATTAAACTGTTCTTATCTCAACCCGTGGGTTTTCTTACTCTTGCCCTTCCGATTCTCTCCCCCATCCCACCGGGGAGGGGGAGGGTGAGCGAGCGGCTGCGTGGTGCTTAGTTGCCGACTGGGGCTAAACCACGACAAAATACAATTCTGTCTCCCTTACATACACACTGTGGAGTGTTTCACCTTTTTAGTATGCCTTCAGACAGCCTCATACAGAAATTGGATATAAAAATACTGTTAAATAATAATTTTCATACCAGGATGCCAAAAATCACTCTCTTGGCAATACAGAAAGACAATGACATAAGTAACGATTTGGCAAAATCAAGTTCACCAACGAGCTCAACCCCTTCATTCCTCTAATAAAAGAAGTTCAGATTATAATTAGAACTCCTACAAAGAAACAAATATAGTGATGCTAACTTAACATAACATTATGGCATAACACATACACACTCATCTATGCATTAAAACCTAAGTTGGCAAAATATACTTTTGAATGAAGCTGGAAAAACTAAGTTTTGAATAATACCTTAGGGGAGCCAAAACCAAATACACATCAATGTTTGAATATAGTAAATAACTGATGAACAGTATTTGTGACATCATGAAAAGAGGAAAGATGGAACAGGAGAGTCCTCTTTCTGTCCCCTCTTTTTCTCCCTCCTTTTTTGAGCCTATTCTCAGTACCTACTTACAAATTATCAACCATTTTCAAGAACTTGTGCTGCCTTCTGAGGAAGAAGCTACAGTCACAAGAGGTCCAAGCAGATTATTAAAAACTATCAACTAAACATCACTAGAACTGATATAATTTTGCTTCTCATCTCATCCACACATGGAACTTCATCATTATAATGGAGCCAATGTACTTGCCTTCAATAATCAGCCTTCCCGCTCTTCCCCAAATTGAAGACTTTGGCAAACACAACCTGCCCGTAGTATTAATAGTATACATGAGAGCTTTGGAGAGGTCAGCTCTGACCAAGAATCAGCAACAGGCTTTAATGAGATTTCAAGCTTTTTCTTTTCTTTCTGTGCACCCTGAAGTACCCATGGAGCTGAATTTCACAGACTTTTATTTCAAACAGAAATATTGATGTTGCTGCATCAGAGCTAGGAAGAGTAGACTGTGCCTTTTATACCCATTGAGCTGCAACATTTTATGGGGAAGGAGGTTGGAAATCCTTTTACTTTCATGTTAGGCTATACTTTCTGTGTTGCAGCCATTCAAACAAAATATGCTAGGTATCTCAAGCTATACGCAGTTCCATGATGTATTTAAATTGCTGTTAACAATTAATTAATCTATCACCAAGAAGAATGAATATCCACTCTCAGGACTACGCAATCATGCTTACCTCCTGTGAAGAGGCTTAACACAAAGGAATACACTGATGAGACAGAAAGATTGCATACTCATTAAAAAAAAAAATTATAGGTATTTCCTTCCCCCACATTTAAAGTACTGTTATAATAAATCCAGTAGGTCATTACTCTTAAAAACCTGACTACTGCAGTAAACATTCAAGACGCTAAGGTCATTTTTTCAATTGTATTAGGAGTCCCCTTTGGCTGTCCACTGCTGCTCTGCTTTTATTCATTCTGCAGAAGGTTACTCACAAAGAAATTAGCCTTACTAAAATCACACAAACTTTTACCTGCCAGCAGCGAGCAACAGTACCATCACTGGAAACTCTTATGAAGGAGGTACATACAAACACCTGGAAATTTAACACGATGAAAACAACTATACAGTAAGCACAGGGAGAAAGTAAATCCAGTAGCATCACTGGACAGTAAGCAACCTCAACAATAAGTTATAACAATGGGAACTAACTGCTAAGATAGGGGAATAACAAGGAGAGTTCTATGAAGCTAAAACAAAGCAGCAAGTAATAACAGGAATGGCTCTACAAGCATATAATAACATACAGCCAGTAAAACACTTAAGGATCAGCACAACTAAGAACATGCAGCAAGTCCTGGGCTTCCTTCCTGAAGATGAAGATAAAACACAGTGAATGCATGAGTGAATAAGCACTTCTGTATACCCAGGAAAGGAACCATAAAGAGGTTCAGAGATGGTACTGAGATCAATTTAAAAAAAAGGAAAAAAATTGAACAGGGATATTTTATTACTAATAATGAAAATTAAGAAGTGAACAAGTAAGTTCACTTACTTAAAGACACTCTGCTAGGTCAAGAAACCTTTCTAAAGAAGAGGAGTATAACACAAGCGGCATTTGTGCATCCATCTTTACGTTATCCTCCCCCTACCCAGAAAAGGGGTAGGCAACAGACAAATTCAAGTATGACAAAAAATTCAATCCAGCACCCAGAATAAAAGTTAATAAAATAAAACAGTGGATAACAGAAGTTCTAAAGGAGTTGTAAGCATCCAGTTAGCACAAGCTAGCAGTACACAGTGATCTTGCACTACGTAACATAGATGTAGTATCAATGTCCAGTGTCCCAAAAGGCAACCGCACATGCTATTTGAACATCTCACATAAAACATGGGAGCAGTGGAAGGTATTAAAGTTTCTAACAGTCACTTCAAGAAATATTTAAACAGAACTACTAGACAGCTTTGCTAAGTGATAGCTTCTGTCTTATGTTATGCATCCTGCCTGAGACCCTGCCATACCTTAAGGCTGTAAGGCTTCAGCATGAAAAAAAGAAAAAGGCAATTTCTACATGGAGATAGCCATTACATGGAGTTTTACGTAGACACAGTTGACATCTAAAAGTGCATTCTGTCTCCACCAGGATTTCATACTCAGAAAGCTAAATGAAGTTATGTCTTGAAGAGAGGAGGCACGAGTGAGACACGCAGGGAGTGAGACACACAAGCTCCCACCCATGCGCGTGCACACACACATATGCGCTACACCCCACGCTCCACACTGAAGTCCTCAATACTCCGTTCAAAATTGCTCAGGTAGTTTTCTGTGCTCAGCCTGAGCATGTTACAAGGCTAACTGCTTAAAAAGCTGGGTAGAGCATCTGAATTCTCCCAGCAATTTAAAGTTACTACGATTCGCCACATGTAAGCACGGGGTTTTGTTCTTCCTATTTGTATTCTATGAACAAGAACTCTTTTTCTGTTATGTTGATGTACAGATATACTCCTCCTTTGTTCTTTCTCCACCTTCTTCCACCAAGTTAATCCATTTTCCCTCCATAAATGCAGCTCTCAATTGCTCCATAGTGGGGCTCCAGCTACATAGCTTGTACACCTTTCTTTCTGGAGTCAGAGGCTCCGAAAGCCGCTGAAGAACTGCAAGTTCACAGCTACCAACACGTGAAAATTAGGAGGATGCAAATGAGAATTAGCTGCCTGAGCTTTCTTTCCAACCACGTTGCACCACGGAGGCCAATTTTTTTTTACCTTTTTTTTTAAAAAGACAATTAAAATGAGTAGTGAGAAAAAGCTATTTTAATCAGTATTTTCCAGTAAGGAATGCAACAGGTGCTAAGAGCTGAAGGAAGCCCACATCTGCTCCACTGCCAACGCTAGGCCCTGCCTGATCAGATTTTATAATACATATTTTTGCACATGCACGGATTACTCAGAATCTGAGGAATGCAGCCCATACCACTGGGAGACCATAAAAATATAAGGAATCCGCAGTCTTTCCTGCAGCATGGATCTGGAATGCCTGTACTGTTTACGCAGTGTTACAGTAATAGTAGCCCCGAAACTACTGTCAAGATGATTAAAGCCAGTAGCACTCCTAGCCTCAGCCAGAAAGCCACAAGGTTTACATATCATGCCGAGATTTGAATCCTTTTAAGTTTTGCGCGCAAGGTAGAAGCCCATCTGCCCACTTCACTTGACCATGAAGGTGGAAAGGTAAGAATTATCCCTGCTTTCGGAAGGGCTTAAAAAGGGATAGTATCAGGCCAGCCCTCTTCCCGGGTTTGCAGAAGTTTGGATGCCCAGGGATGCTCGTGAGCTATTGACTTGTGAAGAACAGCTGCTGTCTTTGCCTACAGAGTCACTGTACCACCAGTCTCTGACTGATGGCTTTGTAAAAAGCTTTGGGGTACACAAAGTGAGAAGGACAGTGTATCTACAGCAAAATTGTATTCTGTCTGGTTCGGCAGGGTGGGGAGGCAAGAGAGTCTCTATTTGGCCTTGTAAGGAGCCACATTCCTTCAACTGCCTTGTAACAAGTTTCAGGGTATAGCCACATTTATATGCGCCACACAGATAATGCACTTGAAATGCTCTGGGACTGATATGAATAGGAACTATTCTTCCCTTTAATTAGCATTTTTGCCAGATGAACACTGCTGCGAAGTGCCAAGCTGTGGAGTCCTCCTACAATTTCCAAGAGATACACAACCAACGGCCAGAGCATACCCGAAATCGGAAGATTTCCTTTTGCAGCTATGGTTCGTTTTGCCCACTTGAATGAAAATAACGCAATAATCAAAATGATCACCCAGGATAAGGACAAAAACAGTGTACTACACAAACCCTGAGGAGTCATACATAAAACTCAGCTGAATTCTTGGGCAGCTGCATGATGTTCTGTGAATGGTGACTAACATTATAAACATCAACCACAAAAAAAAGGAAATGCATTAGTATACTTCCAAAAAGATAGCTTATCATAAAAACATCCAGAATTTATGTGTTTTTTAAACAAGTCAAACAGCTGATTTTACCCATGATCACACACACAAAAAATAGTCATGGATGACTATTAGATGATTTACAAGCATATTTCTCCAAAACTTCACCTTAAGTTCTGATGAGTAGGAAAACTATGCATCTAAAAATGTAGTAAAGACATTAGTTATACTGTTGAGTGCTGGTGTTCTTGTATTACCAGATGAATTGCCAATTAAATAGAAAGACAGTATGGATTAAGAAAAAAAAATACAAAAACATTGGCTTGTCTCCTAGCAACAGCTCAGCTAAAATTACTTAACATTTCTACTCAATCAAATGTAAATTTGACTATGTTATCCCTTAAATGTTGATTATAACAGCCCTTTTCAAATGCAAATTCAATGTGTAAAGTGAATGTAAACGTTGACAAAGCTGATAAGAAAATCTCCTGATTAACATCATTTGCATGTACACAGCAACATTATTACAAACCTTCTAAAGACAGAAGAAAATGGAAATTGGATAGAGAATCACCTTCTCCATCATCTCCTTCTTTCCCGCTTTGTTTAAGAGCAAAACAGACAAAAATATAAAGCCTTTTGGATTGCACGTAAAATTCCAACAGTTTGAAAGTGCAATGCATGAGCTGTATCTGAATGCCATACCTTGTGGTGTTAGCAAATACAATGGAATGAAAAATTCTGTTTTATTTCTCAGTCACAGAACTTGCCAATTATAGGAAATAAATATAGCACAGGGGAGACTGTAAAGCTTATAATACCATGTAGTCATTGACAGCTTGCAAATTTTCTTGCCTCTTTTAGCTGCAATTGTTGCATGAAAAAAACCAACAGGAGGTAGGGGGGAAAATTAATATACGTTACTCCCAAAGTCTAAAAGTTTGTTCTTTGCACAGTTAATCAACTATGGGATTCAAACACCTTAGTCGGGTATGCATTCACTCAGGGCCAGATTATTTTTGCATAAAACATATAGAAAGGGTATATTCAAAGGGATTTAAAAGGGATATTCAAAGGGGATGTTAAAATGTTTCTTCTTGTTGCAGCATTCCACAATAAGGGCATTAAAATACATTGCTTTACAATATTCACATTACATTAGGCTGATTTACTGCTACTTAGCCAGAAGTCAAGAGGAAGCTGAGAACTGATGCACTGTACCTTCAGCACAACGCAAGTACTCAGAATTAACCTCTTCAGCTGAGAGTATTTTCTAGTACAAAACACCACCCTTCCTTCTTAATCTTCTCAAGAAAGACACTAGGCTCAAACAATAGATTTACATCTACAGACATTACACAGACTTGTGTTTGATAATAGGGTGAGATTTTATTTTCTGTACTGATGCAGGCAGGTGCCTTCATAGCTCACTGTGACACGCATGTGTTAGTCCAGCACATTTACACAATCCGGATTTGCATGGCATCAGCTACATCAGTGCAAAATGCATAATTTAGCGTGCATCAGCCATCTTCTAATGTTTTATGGTGCTATACTTTTAAAGAAAAGCAGAAGCACTTTCTTCCTCCACTGCACAGTTTATTAACGTGGGTATTACAAGCCTGTTGAGGCTTATTTTTTCTATCCCAGATTAGAGTTGCTACTTAAAGTGTTTTAGACAGGACATAATCCCCTCCCTCTACAGCCCTAGGCTGCAAACTTTAGCGATGTCAGATCCTAAAAGCTGAAGCGGAAGACCTTCTAAGAAACAGATGAGCACAACAGATGAGTATTGAGAAGGCACGATCAGTTAAAATGTTTACATCCATTAAGCACAAATCATCCGCTTCTCAAAATGCCAGTCCCACCTCAAAATCATGGGTCTGGGACAGAGCCGAAAGTGAGTTTTGGGCTTGATCAAGAGCTGGGAAGGGAGGGACACCCAGGATGACACATGCAAGAATACTTTATCCTCCCGTGCCAACTTCTGCCTGCTCCCCCACTGCTTACAAATTTCTTATATGTGCCAGACAACGATTAGCCAAAGTCCAGTTTCAAAGATACAGCTCATGTCTGGAGATGCATCCTGATCACATATGAGCTGGTCTTCTTCAGCAAATCCTGAAGCAGCAGGAGCTCTGGATCTTATTTCACTGATCCTTCACCTTTATGCTGTACGTTTGCTGCTCCATCCAAATCTAGCTTCTGGTAGGAGAAACAAGGAGAGTAATGCAGACTTTTGTGAAAATCTTGAGATACTCAATTTTATTTTGTTTGGAAAATTTCCAGAAACCCTTTTAGTATAGTATATACACGATAATTAATGCCGTTCTCTCCTTATTAATACATTTTTCAAGTGACTTCTACAGTCTGAAAGCAAAGGTCAGTCACATTGGGTTCCAGTAATCCACTGCACCAAAAAAGTAACTTTATTTGACCATATGGTACTATAATTAAACACACAGCAAAATACTCTTCCATCTTATGACACTCTCTGAATAGATGGCTAACAACCGGATTTTTCCAAACTATGTTTTCAGGTGGAACCCTAAAAAAAAAAAAACCCAAAACTAAAAGACCTACATCATTGACTGCATGATTTACCATTAAATATACCATCAGTGTACGTGATAGGACACCTGTGCATTGAAAGACCATTAGCATGTGATTTAGTGGCTAACTGGACTCTCACCTCAAGACCATGACACAAGAGGTTGGGAGCTCATACCCACAACAGTGACTGAAAGAGATAACACAGTAGTTGTTGAACCAGCAGGACATTTGCAGTTGGGAATTAAAATAATTGACTCTTACGCAGCATACAAAGTTCCTGGAGAAAAGGCGCATTTACAAGTAACAGGAGAAACATTTGCTACAGAACAAAACTATGTAAACAAAACAAAGGCAAGACATGCACAAAAAGTTATCCTATACCATACGGACTATCACTGCCAAGAAAGTTCCAGAGATGAAGTTTTTAAATAACTGAAACTTAAAAAATCAGCAGAAATTAGTTGAATGCAGACAGAGAACCAACAACCAACCATTAGTTCTGTACAGAGAGCTTAATAGAAAGAAATAGTCTCACAGAAGCAGTCTCAAAGGAATTGTTGAGCCTTATGTGGTGCTGCGGGGACTCCTAAAAACTGAGTACACTTACTCAAACTGCATGATGCACTAGGGTCCCCGGTTTAGAGAAAATTAACATTCCTTAAATTAACCAGTGGTCCAACTTTCACGGGGCAGGCGGGGGGAAGGTTTATTCTGAATAAAACACACCTGAAGTCCATAGCTGTACATATAACTCCCTCTCACATATGCTTAGTGCCAGCATTCAATACAGTATACTTACAACAATGACAGATGTCAAAGTTAATTTGAAAAAGATTTTATTACCACTCATCACACCACAGCAGGTCAAGTTAAATGTTCCTCCTTGAGTTTCATATGCAACAGAGAAGAGCGCAAAATGTGGTAAGCTGGATGCTGAAATAGGAAAAAGGAAAACTATAAAAAGAAAGATGAGAAGAACAGCTAGCCCAGCTTTAGACAGGAAATTTGAATAAGATTTGTAAACATCACAGAAAAGTAGTTTTTAACACTTTGTATTCTTAATGGGAGGCCATATCAGAATGTGTTTTAAAACAGAAGCCAAAACACTTATGTATAAACAGTATTACTAGACACAATTGCCTGTGCACTTTGATGATCCAGAAGACCTCATTCAATCCTGTGCAGAATAAGGCACAATCCAAGGCACAAAAGGATTAAGGACAGACCAATGCAAGAGTGGCTAAGGGTGGGGAGCAGCAAACTCAGAGGAAGAAGGAAAACAGACTGGAGGAAAAATAAAACAAATGACTGCAAAATATTAATGCATGTTCCTAACTCTCCTAGTGAATTATAGGATAAAACAGTTCTGTTGTGAGCAAATCAAACCAAAACCCTGTTCTCATCTGGGAGGTAAATACAATCAAGATAACACAACTCTCACTCTAGCCCTCTAATACTGGGGGCAACATTTGCCTTTAACATGACCTACAAGTCACTAGAAAACCCTCTTTTGGTCTTTGGATATTAGCATTCATGTTAAAGAAGTGACATGGATTGAGGAGTGGCAGAGCTGGAGTTTATATAAAAACTTGGTTACAACCACGCAGTTTTTAATTACCCTTGCAAGCACTTTACTCATTATCTTGCAGGCAAACCTCTCTAGATTTAAAAGAAGAAAGAAAAAAAAAAACAAACCAAAAACCACACACCTGTGAACGTATGTGCTGCTTGAGAACAGCGTGGTGACCTAGAAACATTGCCCTGCCTCATGATGAAGATGACCTCAGACAGTCACCATTCACACTCTTGACAGAAGGCAGGAGTGTGTGGGTGTGGGGTGAGGAGGAAGGCAGAAGAGAAAATAAATACGAGCTGTCTTCACGGCAGTGTCAGACTCCACAAGGCGGCCTTAGGCCAGACCACAATATGGTTTTGATTCACAGAAAGAGAAACTACAGTACATCCATAGCCTGCTATTTCTGCTACAGCTTCTTTTACAGGCAGTGGTTTATAGATGAACTGATTCAAGAGTAAGTGGCTACAGTAAGTAACTTAAAATTAACCTAATATCATGGGCACACTCCTTTCCAGCTACCCCGCTCACCGGCACTACAGTAGTACTATGCACAGAAAAATAACCACATCACAGACTTGTCCCTTGTCTAAGAAAGGCAAATGCAGGATAAGCACAGTGAAAGAGTATAAGGATCATAGAATCACAGAATCATTTGGTTGGAAAAGACCTTTAAGATCATAGAGTCCAACCGTACCTGTCCACTACTAAACCACGTCCCTAAGTGCCTCGTCAACTCATTAAGGGACAAGCTGCTCCTCAGCACCCACTTTGATCCTCAGTGACTTCACAACACTACTTTCTGGGTGAAAAGCAATCATTTGGGAATCTTTTAATGCAGCTGTTTTAAAAGAGCTCACTAATCTGTTCTTACTAGCAAATGAAAACCTTTACCGCAGCCTCAAAGACTCCATTTTAGTTCAATTCTTGAAGTTTACAAAGAACATAGAGGATAGGTAAGGTGTAAAAAATAAAATAAAAACAAACCAGAAGAGAGGAAGGAGGTTTGCTAACTGCAGAAAAAGAGCATTCCTTCCACAACCTCTGTCAAACCACTGCTTACGTTTTATTCATCAATTCTTTCTTATTCCAGTTTCTCTTTCTGCAAAGACAACCTGGTAGCACCACATTTTTGTTATTCCATACAAAACCAAATATAACCCCAGATCATTAAAAAAAGAAGAGATAAAGTACTCCTCCAACAGCTAAAACTCTAGTAAGAGAAACAGCACCTTGTTACCCATCTAGGGTCTCCATCTCTCCCTCACCTTCCTAGGGCTATTTCTGGCAGTCTCCTGGTCCCAGCACACACAATGGAAGTGTGATGCCATCACTTCACAGAAAAACAGAGGAAAAACAGAGGCAGAGAGGCCGTTTCCCTTTGCTGACCTCTAGCTCACAGCCATTTTTGCACTCCTCTCAGAACCCATCACCCCCCTGAAACTGTGCATTGCTGCCTTCAGCACACCCCTGCCTACTCTGCCAGCCTCAGCAGCTTTACGGACTACACACGATACTCTGCTGGTCTTCACAGCACTGATGTGCTGTATAACTTCCCTCTCACACTTGCCATCTTCTTCAGGGTATGACAATGTTTTTATTTGGGTGGAGTTTTTTTCAAGCCAGGTTCAAGTGCTACTAATACACATCTTAGAGCAGCTTCTGGTTATCAACGTCAAAAAGCCAATGAATTATTGCCCAATTCATGGAGCTACAAGTAAGAACGTATAAAAGGGTCATTAAGTCCTACTGTAGTCAGATGATGTGTAGTAAAGTTGTTCAACATTTGCCACATCAAAAGCTCTAACCAGATAAACTTTAGAATAGGAAAATCAAAAAAGAAAGGAAAAATCAACACCAAAGAAATATAAAAATAGCAAATTCAAAAGACATCAAGAAACGAATAGAGCAACTAATAAAAATAATAAGTCCTTGGAGCACTTAATAAACCTTGGATACAGAAATGGTATCATAGACACTGCTCTGAAATTAAAGCTCACAAACATAACACGAAGCTTATAAGTTAAGATACTTGGCTGCTGGGATAAATATTTATGGTTCACCTCACCTGCCCACATACTTGGACCATTTAACATTTTCTTCTTCACAACCAGCTGAGAGGAGATAGTTATCAAAGCCTCAGCAGCACGATTTGTGTGATAGAGAAAAACAATGACAAGAGTATAGTTATTGTAAACATCTGTTTAAAAAAAAGGCAATCGGAAATAGAAAGTATTTATCTACTCTCTCTAGAGTAAAACCCATTTTCAGTTCTGTGATCTCGCCTCCTTGAAAGGAAAATTTTACCACCTTTGCAAGAAGGGGCAGGCAACTCACAAAGAGTACAGGGACCTCGTTAGGTCAAGCAGAGAGGAAATTAGAAAGGCAAAAGCCCAGCTAGAACTCAATCTGGCCACTGCTGTAAAAGATAATAAAAGATGTTTCTTCAAATACATTAACAACAAAAAGAGAGCCAAGGAGAATGTCCATCCTTTATTGGATGCGGGGAGGGAACATTGCCACCAAGGATGAGGAAAAGGCTGAGATACTTAATGCCTTCTTTGCCTCAGTCTTTAATAGTCAGACCAGTCATCCCCAGGGTATTCAGCCCCCTGAGCTGGAAGATGGGGACAGGGAGCAGAACAAACCCCCCATAATCCAGGAGGAAGCCGTTAACAACCTGCTATGCCACCTGGACACTCACAAGTCTATGGGGCCAGATGGCATCCACCCGAGAGTACTGAGGGAGCTGGCAGAGGAGCTTGCCAAGCCACTCTCCATCATTTATCAGCAGTCCTGGTTAACAGGGGAGGTCC